>JBBPLR010000703.1:0-13957 GCA_038089915.1 Sutorius australiensis
CCCTACGACATCCTTCAACAGATCTCTCTCCAGACTGCCCGTATACGCGTTCCAGTCGCTCGTCACATCGGGCCCAAAGACGTGACGCACGAATTCCCAGAACAACTCATTGTAAATGTACTCGTAGTGCATACATTGCTCGAGCATGTAGAGTCCCTTGGAATTGGAAAATCCACGAGATAGGGAGGTATCCTGGAACTTGTCCTTTTCTGCCTTGTCCATCAGGCGGTCGAACGATGCTTGGTCACGGATGTTATGTAGGCACGGGGTGATCTTTGGGCCATGCGAGACAATCGACGATGAAAAAAGGATACTGACAGAAAGCGTGTCATCCCGGTTGATGATCGCCGTTATGCACGGATAGGTGTCGACGTCTGTGACAAAGATATTTTGGGTGTGGAAGTTGCTGTGCATCAGATGTCTCTGAGCATGCAAGACGTGCCAGCAAGGCCAACCAACTGCTCTCTCAGTCAGAGGAGGAAGCCGCGACGGATGAAAGCGACTATGAATGGCGGGGCAGAGAGAAGAAGCGGAGACGACGGAACTGATCTATATGTCATATTTTATCTATGCTATTATGTGGCTGTAATGCGTGTGAATATCTGATATGTTGATATAAACGGCCACACTGGAACTCCTCCTTTTCTTCCCGACCAGCTCCAAGGCCATGATGCTCACCACGCACGGGACTCGTACATGTCCACTCTCGTGAGCGGGAAGGTCTGAGTATATCATCCCCCTCGATTGGCCCTCGCAGGGTCCAGCTGTAATCAGCTGAGCGACATACCAGAAATGCAGCTACCCACCCCTAACCGAAGACCCTGACCAGCGATCAGCTGTCATCAGGCGAGGTACACAGGGCGGGACCGGCTTTGAAAGGTGTCGCGGGGATTGGGCGAGCCCGCTGAGGTGTTTCGATGTCGCATCACCTTTATCGCCCCACGTGTCCCTCTAGGGACGCCTTGCTTGTGGGATGGTTAGCCCACTGGCACGAAAGGTTCTTTCCAACTCCAAGATCACACGCCGGAGATTTGACTATGCATTGTGAACGGCTACGCCGGAGCTCCAGGATGGTTGTTTGGTCATGCTCCACCTCGTGTATGGCGTGTGTAGGGGTTGCCGATCCTCACGGCTAGCAGGAAATCCCTCTCCATCGCGACAAGGATCGTCAGTGCTTTGCAATGGCGGGGCGCCGCCAAATCCTCTCTGAGGGGTTGGTGGTGCTCTGGGGAACGAGGAGGTGGACGTTGAGGTTGCCTGTTTGGCTATCCTCGTCCTTGAGTGCACTTTGTGGCTCACGTCCGCGTTCGTGGGCGTGCAACTCGATTCAGACTATTCTGGGGCTGGTCCCTGATGAATTTTTTTACTTTTTCCTTCCTTTGTGGAGGTTTGGTTCGACCTCGTGATGCATGTTGCGTAGAGGTGAGTCTCTGTCCTTGGAGAGGTACAATGGCTAAGGTAAGGGGAGATGGACAATGGTCGATGAATGTTATGTCTGGAATCCTCTCAATGTTGTACTTGGCAATTGAACACAATTATATGTCGTTCAGGTTACCACCTCGAATCAATCTATCGTGTTCCAATGTAATCTCGTTTTGTTCGCTTTACCGACCACCGGACTCACGGGAATGAAGCTTACTAGGCTTCATTACCGTGGGAATTGTTCGGTAGCGCAAGATTTAAATTCTGGACCGGGTCTGAATCATTCCTTCACCTTGGCCAGCCCAAAGGTCACGACGTTCACCTCGCACAAGACGGGTCTCCGTCTGCCCTCGTGAATGTGCCAAGTCCTGAACATATCCCCTCGCTCGGTCCTCCTCGTCCCGAGACCTTCCATGAGAAGCGAGGCAGAGGTCCGCTCGTCTTAGGGACCAGACGAGACGACGCCCAGCAAATGCCACCTTTTTCCTCCAACGTGTCCCATTGGGACGCCTGTCACGCACGGCCTCTCTGCTAGCAAAAGATAAGTCCGCCATTACTATGCTGGAACCCTCGAGTCTGTGAATGTCGCTTGCAGACTCGTGGCGGATGGGTTCCTGCCCCTAGTGACCATGCCTCCGCGATTGTCACGCCGTTGGCATCACCCTGCCTCTGCAACTCTTACGTTGCAGGCACCACCCGCCTCCGCGACTACCACGTCGTTGGCACTGCCCTGCCTCCGCAACTCCTACGTTGCAGGCGTCACCCTGCCCCCGCGACTACCACATCGCTCTCCCACCGCGACTACCACGTCGCTTACGACCGGAGCAACCATTGCCGCGCATGACCTGCCACCCATGAACTTGATTGTTGGCGGAGTTGGCTTGCATCCTCGTGGTGCGCCGGGTGACTTGATGCCTTCGGGCCCGAGTGTGGTACCTTTGCGACCCCACGCTCGATGGAAACGAGAAGGTGATTGTTTCTTTTTTGGTGTGCTCGCTCGTCTGGGTGTCATTCGTGACTTGCGCTTTGGGGCGTGAAGCTTGATTCAGGCTACTCTTGGGCTGGTCTTGTACAATTTTTGGAATCCTTTTCTCCTTCGTGGAGATTTTGATCGGGTAAGGCAAGACTTGGTTTGCTCCGTGTCTGCATGCGGTAGATATTTTACGTATGACTATGTGGTTGTGTGCAGTCTTGAATCTAATGTGCGCTACTACATTCTAATAATTTCAATGTCATCTGGATTCTCATCTAAAGTTGAATCATACTTGTGCAACTACAATGTTCAGTCAAGTTACTGTAAGTGGCCAAGTCTGCTTATCATTCTGCTTCCCCTGTGTCAGTTGTGTGGTTGTGGTGACCTGTTTTTTCGAGCTGGTGCAAATAATGGTGGTGGCACAAATGAGCTCTCTACCCAATCCCTCCGCTCACACCCGTCAACTGAGACTCCATCCTCCGTACCGTTAGAGACAAACTCGGCGCGGCGACCGTTCACCGGGGCCAGCAAACGTCCGGGGGTTACAACATCGGGTCGTCGTGTGCCTTTACCTTTTCCTAGAATCGGAGCGCTCGGGACCAAGATATTGATATTCCAGAGATGACTTACACAAGTGGTACAGATGAATCCTCCAACTCGCGTCTCGAACAAATACAATACAAATGATCTGGAGATATCGCAAACAAGATTGATTACCCCGTCACTGGTTCATGCGCTCACTCATCCCATGTTTTTACGACAACATTGCATCCACCATGGAGGGATCATCGGAGTGCGTTGAAGGGATCATGGTCTGCCACTAATCCAAGTGACCATTGGAGATGGTGAACGGTATCAACAAAAAAAATTTCATAAAGTCCAGACACTTATCGTCATCATGTGGCAAGGAAGAGGTGCAAGAGACGTAGCACGCCGATGTATGCTCTTCCCCCTGGCATGACATCGGCGACTTGGGCTTTTGAGCCGAGCCGAGCCGGGCCGAGCATGCACATCACCCGACTCCGAGTTGACTCGCCGATGACAGCCCCGGCGTGCCTGTCGTTTCTGGCAGAAGATCGACCTCCAATGTGTCATGCATTCGGGTGGTGACCCAAGCAGACGCGGAGATGCGGTAAAGGGCTCGGAATACCGTTGACATTGCGTGGCCGTTTCCATACCCACAACTGACAACTTGCCTACCTGCGACACAGGCACCGGTGAAAATGACAGGTGTATCCGCTCGCCCGAGCGCATAGGGGCATAGATAGGCATAAAGTAACCTGTATTCAGAACGAAGGGGCAAGATCCCCATGTCCCCCAAGCTGCATAAGTGTCCACGTTGTAAACGTGTAGTGATTCCATCCGGGGCCCAGTGTCCCAAGTGCGAGCGGCTTTGCCCATGCGCAACGCAGGGTGGATGTACGTTTGGAAAGTACGTCCGATGGGAAGGGGACGTCTGCCCCGCATGTATTGCGTGCCAACGTGAGTGACGATATCATATCGGTTACCTGTTTTTCCTTACAATTTGGGCGCAGAAGCCTAGGAGCGCACGGCAAAACGGGGATAGAGAGAAAAGTGAGGGTGTGTAAACCGGAGGAAAGAGAGCTCGTCATGTACAACGATATACCATACACTGCTAGCAAGTTCTTGCATCAGCTTCACGGGCGATCGCACAACGAAAATAATTCTCCATGGAAGGATCTTGGTGCTGTTATCACTGTGTGCGTACCCTGGGAGTTTGATGGCTCCAGAGACCTACAAGTCGATGTCTGTGCTGAAGAAGACGCACCAGTGCTACAAGATGCCCGAGCAGGGATTTGATTCTTTCCTTGGCGCTACCACACATGGGAATAATACCAGCGGTCCATCGACTGGACCGAAGACGCCCCTTTCCCTACCTCAACCCCCTGGTCAGTATGCCATCAGTCCATCTGCTCGGATATTATCGTTGTTGCGTGTCGGAACGGCAAGCTCTGTATATATTGCGGGAGGCGCAATTTGTTTTACATGCCTGCGCATGAGATCAGTGTGGTCACGGACTGACGAGAGGCAACAAGCCTTGTAGGGTGCACAGCCAACAAAATTCAATGGTTCTCGATTATGTAATTCAACTTGACCAGCTCAAAGGCCATGATGTTCACCTCGCACAAGACGGTTCTCCGTCCGATCTCGTGAACGGGCCAAGGTCTGAGCATATAATCCCCTCCGACCGGTCCTAACTGGACCCGGCTGTAATCAGCTGAGCGGCATACCAGAAATGCAGTCGCCTCTCGTTGACCCAAGACCCTGACCACTAGGCGAGGTGCAGAGGGTGATGGCTTTGAAAGGTGTCGCGGGGATCAGGTGAGAGACAGTGCCCAAGGGAATGTCACCTTTTTCCTCCATCGTGTCTCTTGCATGAGACGCCTTTTCACGCACGCTGTCTGCCATCGGCACCAAGATAAGTCCCCTGGGGTATCGTTGCCAAGTACCAATGAATTCTCGGGTCCGCAGTCGATGCCCGAGAATTCGTGGTGAAGGTTTCTATCAGACCCATGGAGAATTCGTTTTTATGCATCGGTGGATGACAGTTGGCATTCTTGATGGGGTACGCAGCGTGACGAGCCTGGCCTCTGGCCGGATCGTGGAGCATTTCAAAGTTGGCGACACCACGATCCATGGAAACGAGAAGGTGGATCTCTTCCCTTGAGGCACGAGCTTGCCTTTGAGTGCGATTCATGGCTCGCGCTTTCGGGCGGGAAACTCGATTCAGACTACTCTTGGGCTGGTCATGTATAATTTTTGGATTCTCTTTCTCCTTTGTGGAGATTTTCTCTGGCATTCTTTATACCAATGGTAAGTGGTCTCCGGAATTGCTCGCATGTCCGTGTTTCGCGCTCTGTAGTACTGGCATGTTTATTACAACCATTTTCCTGTTAATACACTTGTACCAGCTGTCAGGCAGGTCGGATTATGTTCTGTTCCACGTCTCACACATGGCTGCACCAAGATGTGAATGTCGAAACGCCTCGTGGGCGTTAGAATGGAAGAACTCGTTTCGCGGCGGTGCGACATTGGAACGCACGCAGAATGCACCGCCCTCGAGCGTTTTCGTCGTCCTCCGCACTCGCATCGACTCTGACCAGCTCCATTCCTACCACTCGTCGATGTCTTGGCAAGGTAAGTCACGCATCGATTCTTGATCAGGATCAGGATCAGGATCAGGATCAATCGATTATCGATCGCTCCACGCTATAGATATCCTCGACGTCGGTTTACTCCGATCAGGCAAAATCGCACAGGCTGCCATCGTAGGGCAAGGTGACCGCGAAGTGTGGGCCGAGTCTGTTGACTGCAACGTGTGCATTATCGATTCTCCCCCTCCTTTCCATCCTTTGCGGTATTCCATGCTGATCTGTCGATGCGTACTCAGATGACCGAGGCGGAGTGCGGTGTCGTCGTGCAAGAATTCGGAACGCATCCTATGCGCGAGGTCTCCGTTGGAGGTAGAAAGTACTCGACGACGATGGGATGTCTTGACGTGATACTCGCGAAGCGCAAGGTTGGACAGCATCTTTTGGCGCCCGTGATCACTGATAGAGCCCGCCTGTGTCAGGACGGAGGCGGGTGCGTGGTCAAGAAAACGGAACAGAGCGTCATCATTGCAGAATACGTTTCTACCGTCGACCTGATGGCTGCACTCGCACTCGTGGAACGGCTGGCGGATTATTTGATTTCGCGGGGATACTGAACCCGTTGACGACTGGCACGAAATATGATTTTCCAAGATCCTATGTAGATTGTACCGAACGGCTTTTTAGTGATACTTTATACACAGACCTTTCTTTCATCCAACTGACAAGACTCGAGACTCTATCTTTGACATGTTGATGACACCGAGAGTTGACCCAACCACCAGTCGCCTTATTCCTTTGACCCGGGTGTATAGTAACTCGGGAAAATCCCAGTCACGTCTTCGTGATACCAGAACTTCCCCGGGGCACTATCATCCACTAGGGCAGCCCCGCTAGATGCGGCCACCGCGGCGCCGCTCTTCTGCCTGACAATCTCGATCCACATGGCCCCGAGGCCAAGACCCAGGGCAAGCGATAGCGTTTCGGCGAATGAAGGTGTAACGAGAAGCGTGATGTTGTCTATGAGAGGGTCATGGGGCTTACGAATGCTATCACTGGGTCCCTTGGAAGGATTGCTAGGGTCGATCACAGGCCCACGAGACGTGTTCCAGAATTCCGGTTTCGATATGTCGCCCTCCTCGCGACCCCATGGCTCGAGTATAACTTTGGCGAAACGCGCGTCGAGCTCCGCCTCGACGCCACACGCTGACGGCGCCCAGACTTGTCCCCCGTTGACTTGCGCTGTCGCACTCGCAGGGCTTGCGTCGGAAGCCGTGGGTACACCCTTTGGATGGCCAGGAGGAAAATGAACGGCAGTAACACGGCGCGTGGAGCATTCCACAATGCCCGTCGTGTGGGTCAGTGGGAACGCACTCGGCCCGAGGAGAGACAACAGTGACGCAGGTTCGCGATTCCAAGAAGGGTCGGAATCGGCCCACTTGACAGTAGGCACCGCAGGATCCGCTCCGAATGCGTCGTTGGTCGCCTGCCCCTCCTGCGTTTCGTCACCCCAAGTACTCTGGCCCCACGTGTTGTCATTCCACGGGCCTTCGTTGCCCCATTCTCCGACCGTTCCGTCGCCCCATCCACCGCTCGGCCCATTACCCCAACCGTTAGGGTTTTCGTCCATGACGTCCCCGTTAGTCGGAGACACGACCGTGGATGGCGTATTGAAGGAAACATTCATGTCAATATTGTCCTCAATCGCATCTTTGAGCTGAATCTGTGCATCCGAAGGAAGCGCCAACGTCGTTTTGTCACCGCTGGAAATATCAGTGACCGTGATACTCGCATCTAAGGCACAGGACATTAGAAAGTGACTCGAGGGTAGCATCGTTTTCCTACCTTGTTGCTCGGTCGTCACGGTCGTCCCTGCATTCATGAACGACCAATTGATCCCGCCTTGTCGTCCAAAGAACTCCCTACAGGCTTCGTTGAATGGGTCGGGAATGCATTGCCCCACTTTATTCGTCAGCGGAAGTTCCTTTCTGGCCTGTTGAATCGTCTCTAGGGCCCGCCTCAAGCTGCGCTGGTACGCGGGCTCCTGGAGGACACGGTTCCTCAGAACGAAAGCAAGGAAAAACGAAATGAGGCGAGGTGTATAGATTAGGTTGCGTTCCGTCCTTCGTGATCCGTTCAAAAACTGAAACATCATATAATAGAGCATTTGACATACCAGATAAGACCGTGTTCGCGCATGTAGGAAGACAAAAAGATTCGGACCGCTTTCTCGGGGTCGTCAAGGAAATTCGTGATTTTCTCTTCTCTTGCCTCTTCGTCCGATTTGTGAGGATCGGCGAACGGGCTGTCCTCGTCATCGGCATCGAGGTTTTCATCTGCCCGCTGGCGTTTCGCAGGTCGTGTGTCTTCGACACTAGCACCAGCCATCTCATTCATGTCGGGATCATCGTTATCATCGGATTCAAAATCAGGGGACTCGGCGCGGACAGTTTTCTTCGCACCAGTCTTGCGGAACACGGAAGGATTGACAAGCAACCCAGTGAACAGACGGAACTGCCAACGACGGAATCAGAAAACGCGATCTCAACCACACAGAAACCAAACCTGGTCCCACAGATTGTTCAAACCAGACGAGATCGGTGGCCACGGTCGCCCAGTGCGAAAATCAAACGCGGACTGGTAGAACCGGTCGACGGGCGAGATGTTCCTGATCAAGGCATGTCTCAGCGTTGCACACGTGCAGATCGCACCAACGGACGACTCACGGGTCATATCGCACCTTGGTCACCCTCAGATCTTCGCCTTCCTCCCATTCCTCGTACCATGGGAGCTTCTTGATCGGGACGGGCTCCACGGTGGAAACTTTCTTCTTCTTGCGTTTCTTCCGCGTGCTGGTCTTGCACTCGTCGGTCGTGTGCTTGATGCGAAGTTCGACGGTTGGGATACCGAGCGCGTCGAGCTCGACGTCTTCGTCCTCTACTCCATCGTTGACTCCTTTCTTGGACTCAGAAAAGAGCTGAATACCACGAGGTCTGAAGTTCTTGAAAGGCATGATCGTCACGCCGGGTGGTGTTTCGGGAAAGGGTGGAAATTTGAGGAAAGGCGGGTCTTGTTCGAGGGTGGAAGCAACGGGCTCGGAGGTGGACATGGGGGGCCAGACTCCGTATTTAAACCGTACAGGGTCGATTTCAAGGACGTATTATCGCAAAGATCCCCGACAATAGAGTCGGCTACTCAGGATGAACTTTGTGGCCGGCCAAATGGTTGGGAGACTTGATAATCTCTGTCGCCATCACCGTCGCCTGCAGGCAGCCAAGTTTTTATTAGGCTTCCGCGTACACTACCTTCCTCATCGGGATACTCAATTGAGCGCTGTTAGAGCGTGACTCAGGAAAGTTGGAGTAAAAATACAGGTACTGCACGTAACGATAGAGATTGCTACACTACCGAACCTCCTCGGGAGGTACCCAGTCTGGAATTTTACCCCACTCAAACTTTGCGCTGGTGAAAGCTGCCTTGACATCGGCTGGAATTATTTCGCTGTAATCGTTGGGAAGGATGCCGAGGTAGCAATCAGCACCAGGCCTCATTCTGGCTGCCGATTTCGCGCTAGTAAAGTCGGGCATGCCTGATCTAGGCTTCTCGGTAGAGGGTGTGACCGTCATCGGCGAAGCAGCCGAAGGGCTACCGCCAACACTAGACGCAGGCGACGGCATAGCAGGAACGGTTAGAGTGTTGCCGAACATTGAAGTTCCGAACGGCGTTGGCTGGCTCGTACCGAACGCGGATTTCGGCGCGGATGGGGTGGTTCTAAACGCACTCTGAACTGCGGGCGCAGTCCCAAATGCAGATTGACCGGTCGTCGTATCTGTAGCCGAGCTGCTTGGAGCGCTAGCCGAAGCAAAGGTTGACGGTTGTGACGCAAACGCGGAGAACCCGCCTCCAGCTCCGCCAAACGCACTAGTCGCAGGTTTGATGAGGGACGATTGTCCAAAAGCCGGCTGTGACGGTTGGGAAAAGGCTGATGTAGCGGATTGCGTGGGTTGTGCAAATGCGGACGTGAGCTGTGAGGGTTGGCCGAACGCTGACATGGGCGAGGATGGCTGTCCAAAAACCGATGTCGGTTGGGGTGGTTTCCCAAATGCAGACGTGGGCTGCGCCGGAGGTTGTGTGAATGGGGACGTAGTGGGCTGAGTCGTCGTACCAAATGCAGAAGGTTGACCGAACGCAGAACTCGGCTGTGTCGGTCGATTGAATGTAGTTGTGGTCTGATCGGTTTGACTAAAGGCTGATGTAGCCTGGCTGGGCTGGCCGAATGCAGATGTAGGTTGTCTCGGACCCCCGAAAGCGGACGCCCCCTGAGTAGCTTGACCGAGCGCGGAATTGGTTGTCCCTGAAGCCCCAAACCCGGTTTGACCAAAGGCTGGCTGTCCGAATGCTGAGTTGCCGAATGCTGACGCGCTCGTCCCTCCAAACGCAGACGGCGTCGGACTCGCTCCAAAGGCAGATGGTGCAGATGTTGTCAATGGAGGCGCAGTGGATGCAGGAGCTTGGTTCTGAGTACTGATTTTCAGAGCCTGCTCGTACAGTTGTCTGACGTTGTTCCGCGCATTCGCGTACACCTGATCCGCTGCTGCAGTACGTTCTCCTTCGTACTTTGTCTGAATATACATCAGCGGCATGAACAGTGTAGTGGAGAATGGCGTACATATTCATCCGTCGTGCCTGCTTTAAGCGCTGTGACTGCTTTCAGCCGCAATTCTTCAAGCGACTCGTCCAATCCGCTGATGATAACGGGTTCATATTTCGAAGGACCGTAGGAAGAAAGCGGCCACAACGGTTTATCTTTGAGAGGCGTAACGTCGGCCATCATCGACTCTACTCTGGGAGGCACTCAATGCTGCGCGCGAGCAGCGGACTTAAATGTGACTCACGTGTATGCAACCGCAACTCTGTTATTCGTGGACGTCCAAGTCTGATCTGCAGGACGACATCAGCTCATTAGAATGGGCCAAATCATTGATATACCAACTGCCAAAGTTCCCAGAACCAACGGGGTGCTCATTTCGACATCGATCCCCATACTTGCATGCTCCACGTAGATAGTAGGAGCATACCGTCTGTAATGAGAATCAGCGCTGCTCACGAAAGAAGGGGAATTGGTTTACCATCGTAAGTGGAGATGCGGACGCTGTGGTCACACAATCCAGCCTACGGCCATGTTTTAGTTTGTTTACCAAAGACTTCCATATTCAACAAGTACAAACAAATACTTCAACTCTACTACCGTAGTGACAAAGCGGTGAGTGGGACGACGTTGTACGGAAATCACGTAATTAAACACTGAAAGAATCTGATGACAAGTCCCCTCATACGAGACTGACAGAAGCAGTCCTGTATTCGAGAAGTGGTGCTGGGCCAGCCTGCGACGTTTTAGTACGGTTGTGTGCTGGACTCAAGATATTACCTACTCCGAGCAGACATAGATGCGTCAGCGTAAATATCGCAGGTCCCGCAGGCATGGACGTCGAGATATCGACGGTAAAATTCTGGAAGTACCCATAGCCTGGCTTTGGAGTGACGGGTTTCCATGGACCAGCGTACAGTACGTCGCCGAGCTGAGACTGAGGTTGCGGGCACGTTCCGGAACATTGGGCTACCGCTAGGGCTATGCCAACTTGAATGCAAGAAGCCATGGAAATCTGATCGAAGTGAGTGGTTGCGACACGTGTCTTGAAAATGTGTCACTGACAGGAAGGATGACTTCGGCCTGAAATTTCTTCCCTCTCTTGAGGACTGCACCGTCTGTTGGATAGCCTAACTCGATCGTTTGGCCGCAGCTGAGCACAACTGCAAATGCGAGGATGATAGTAATCAACAAGTTCTTCATCGTAGCGCGACAACGATATTCAAGAGGAGGTTTGTTGGATTATGGCCCCTTCAGGCCTATTTATACGACTCCCTCGCGTATGCCTGCGATGAATGTACGTCTTGGCTACCCCTTTCTCGCTAGGTGCTTTTGATGGGAAAAGGTACACATTTCAACACTGATTAGCTATGGTGCCTGACTTACTGTCATCTCCTCCGTTTAGATTGAGTAATTGAAAACGTTTATTAGTACAGCCTTCATATCGGAACAGACTAGATCCTTCCGAGGTTTATGGTATTGTGACGGATGCGTTCCTGTACTCAAGGTACGACGCTGGACCGGGCTGAACACAGTGCGATGGCTTTCACCACTGATGAGACCAACAAGTTACGCACCCCCGCAAGAAAATCCAGCGCCAGGCTATAGGAAAGTCGGCTCCCGAGAACGTGCGTACGGCACGCTACCAAGTCCCTTTCGGTTGTGGACAAACCCCATCAGTACAGCTGTCGAGTGTGAGCACAATTCTGCATGATACCATTGAGAACCAACCCCTGGTAGGCAACAGCAGAACAATCGCAGAGGTAAGACGACCTGTGCGGTAGAGTTCTGGTTGGTTGGGAGGATCGTTCCATCCATGGGGTGCCGAAGTTCTATGGTGCCACCCAGGGCGGATAATACGGCAGAGGCCATGACAGCGCAACGCAGTAGTGACTTCATCTCAGTGCAGATCGATATCTCACAGGACAATCTTGATGTCGGTCAACAAGAGTCAATCAGGTGCAGTGGAACCTAGGGCGGCGTTGTTTTCACCGTTTTGGACACGTGCTAGGAATCTGCGGATAACTTGCGTGCCAGAATTCGAGCAAGGCCAAACTTTTCCATCGCAGCCTCGCGAGTCCAGCCTGCTTGCACCACTCAGTCGTGCCTGCGACACACCGCATCTTGAGGTAGGTAAAGTATATTTGCAACGGCGATGATCGCTCCCACCATTTTTCGCCCCTGCAGCGCGTGGAGTTGACCTCGCGAGTCACTCTTTGATCGGCAATCATGAGGGCCTGGACACGGTGCAGGCAAACGCTACTACTGCCCTGAACACTGCCTTCCTCCACACAAATTCCGGTCGTTGGCTATGCATCGTTTGTGCAGCAACGTACTGTATGCAGTTAGGCTGACATTATCCAACGGCGTCAAAGCTTGGTTGGCGGCCGGGTACAACTAAAAAGGTGAAGGTGGCGGCGTTCCCGTTTTGGATTGCAGAGGAATGATGGATGGGTCACAAGCCTGTGCTGGTCACCGATGAACTTTAAATATAGGGGTTTGAAGAGACAAATATCGGGCAGTCCTGCCCGCCGAAGTGAGTGAAACAAACAGCAGACAAGAACAAAGCGACCGCGGGGAATAGAGACAAGGAACATATCGTGCAACGCCCAAGTTGCGCCCGGTACCCCTCTAATATGGGTTCGGATCTATGTGTCCCCTGGCAGCAACCCATTTCCGAGGGGTGCGGCACCAATTCCGATGAATCCGATCTCGGTAAGGTTTATTCATGAAGACTGGGCACGACGCCCAGCATCACAGCTTTCGCAAATAGTAGGAGAAACATAATTCGAATCGCTTGTAACACCCCAATCCATCAGTAACTGTACATTCAAACTAGCTCAATGCACCTTCAGTCAATCGTCACAGACACGTTACGGAACTCAAGAAACGGGTATGGCGCAGCCTGCAACGGTCTCCATCCTTTAGTATGCCTTAAGGCAACAAACGAAAGTAGCTTACGCCAAGCAAGCAGAGATGTGTCAAAGTAAAGATAGCAGGTCCGGTACTCATGTATTCTGGAACCTGCAAGGTAAAGTTCTGGTAATACCCGTCCGGAGCATGTGGAGTGGGCGTCCAGGGGCCGGCATAAAGAACGCTCCCGAGCCGGTCAGCCGGCTGGGGGCAAACGCCGTTGTTGCAGTTGTCGATCGCAAGCGCAATACCGACCTGGATGCAGGATGCCATGGATACCTGCACCAGCAACTTCAGTAACAGATGGATGTGGGCTGCAACCGAGAACGTACAGGCAAGATGACCTGAGCGGTGAAGTTCTCTCCTGGACACAGGATATCCCCGTCAGAGGGGGTACCGAGCTCGATTGTTTGCCCGAGCACAGACACCACTGCGCCAGCGAGAAGAGAGATAACAACGAGTGGTCTCACCATAGTAAGAAAAGGTCGAAGAGACCTCCGAAATGTTAGGTGGTGCAATGCATGAATACGCACCCTTTATACATGCAGAGCGTTCGCAATCGGACCCAGCAGTTGCTAGGTAAAGCCTTCCGAGAGGGACGGCGATGCATATCGGCCGCGAGCAAAATTGCCAACCAACGAATGAATTTTGCAATACTCTGGTACAGATCCATCCGTATACAGCCTCGCAAACTTGGGGGATAGATGGGCTCTAAGCTCGCGGACGAAAGGTAATTCCTTCATATTAATGTCTAGGCTGGCATGGGTAAATCAGTATGGTCCCCTATACGGGAGGAAGAGAAAAGATGTTGGTGCACAACCTGTGCCATCGTTCGTCATCACTACGTGCCATTGGAATTCCTGTACCCCGCTCTCTAGGTATACAAGG
>JBBPLR010000704.1:0-13949 GCA_038089915.1 Sutorius australiensis
ATCACGAATGTCGCAAATCTTCATTTCTGACAAGGCTCGAGGATCGACTTCTAAAAAGGATTTGGCGTCCATCACACGACTACACAAGAATATAGGCGGCGACGGCGGAATCACTCCCGATTCCAAGTCACTACCATACATCGCCATTATGGCAGACCTTGGCTGGAGACCATCGTTCTCCGCAACCTTTCCAGAGCGAGACGTTGGTGACCGTTGCCTGCGCATTTACGCTGCGGGAGTCGACACTGGAACGTATCCTTTCTTGGCCAAGTACCCTGAGTTGAGGACCACCTTGCAAAACCTCGTTCGCCTTCAGCAAATTCCCGATACTGAGAGGCCTTACACGCAATACCTGAACGCGCAGGTGAAATATGGCAGTACGGCGACTCGTGAGCATATGGTGTGGGAGCAAGAGAATTATGTATTGGGCGAGGTTGGGAAAGACGCGCAGGAATCGTAGATCGGCTTTGCATTGCAATATCGTAGCCTCTACAGTTGGCCTACTTTCGATGTTGGACAAATCTATGGAACCATGATGGCCCTTGGTTCCAAATTTAATGCAACGACAATAAAAACCCTAAAATTTGCACAATTCCAGTATATTGAGGCAGTCCGTCCTGATCCCCATATACATGTCCGAGCTAAAGGACAAGTGACGCGGATAATCATAGTGTCCGGAGGCGCAACCAACAGAAAATCACTGGGCCATCCACCTAAGAGGAGGACATCGTCGTGCCTTCTGGATTGGTACCACAATAGCTGGTGGCGCCGCTTCGTGGTCATTTAAAGGGAACAATGATGAGAACTTCGGCTAATTTGGACCACAAATGCTGTGGATAATTGATCCATGTCGATCGATGGTGGGTGCGCCATTAGAGATATAAATTTTGAGAGCTGGACCTCAAATGTCTTTACTCGAACCGCTCATCATGACTCTCAATCCCCTAGATCCCTTTGACGACGCGACTCACAAAGCGCTCGATGTAGAGGTATACAACGCCGTCAAAAACTATTTCAAAAGTGCCACAGAACTGAGTGACGCCTGGCAATACCTTATTCTTCTTAATACGATCATCACACACTCCAAAGGAGAGCTGGACAAGAGGTACTTGGATATCGAAATCGCGGAAGGGTTGTTTAACACCCATGGAGAACTACGAGACATGCTCGCGTCCTCTTGGAGGGACAAATCATTCCGTGCGATTAGAAATCTGGGTACGTGTCTTTTATTTGATCACCTACTCAACGGGAACCATATGTCGTCTTTCTGTCAGCCTTCCTCAAGGTGCCGAGGGAGCTACCGAAACCAAAGGAGACAGATATGAATCCGGGTAATACTTTCCGTCATGTCCATCCAGGAACACACTGATGTATCCTCGATAGATTTGCAACAAAGCCTTTCAGGGTCGTTTGAGGCACAGTACCGTGGAGTAGCCGTCGATGGCTTCTACGAATATTTATCACACAACGAACAGCTTTTCAAGACCACAAAAAATCCGCGGTACTATGCCAAATTCTGTTCCATCGTGCAGAGCTCGGGCACTGGCAAATCAAGGATGATGACAGAGGTAGATCGATCCCATCTTTTTGTGTGGCCGATGATTGATTTGAATGTAGTTGTCTAAGAAGGGCGTCATAGTGATTTTCATGAACCTGCGAGAGGAAGACGACAAAACGGGTTTTCCGGCGCGGGATCTGATCCCATCAAAAATCCTCACTGACTTCCCTTCTACCGAGGAAGAGTACAGAACCACGTGTTACGCGTTCTTTACCGCTCTGTTCCAAGCCCTCGCGGAATGCTTCTCCAAAAATTACCACCCTCTCCACCCTAAAGAGGGAGTCGCGAATTGGGTGCGCCAAATGTGCGATATGAGTCACCCTCCTAGGTCGACCGCCAGGGCCGATTTCTTTGCGAAACTGGGTGAGAATTACAAAAAGGTACGACACTTCCGCGTCCCAGATCCAACCTCACAATCTTCGCTAGGTGCATGCAGATCTCGTCCCTACTCTCAACCGAGGTCGTGGCGCGACAGTAAAAGAGTCCTCAGCGACAAACGTCGGCGAGACATCCAATGCGACTGAGGTCGAGCGAACCACCGAGAAACTAGCCGAGCTCAGCATCTCTGAAAGTAAGTGATTTTGCTCGTATACAGAAGTGCCAGTTCAGTAATAGAGTCCAATACAGATGTGAGCGGTCCGACCGAATTTGTTGCATGTGTCCAGGATGCGTACAGAAAAATGGCAGCCCTCCTCGAGGAGATGTTTCCTGACGACTCCAACGAGCCTAAGCTGGTCATTGCGCTCGACGAAGCACATCCGCTCACTCTAGTGCATGAGGGCGGGTATCGACCTGCAGACGTTTTCTGCAGGGTTGTCAACGGGTATTCTCATCACCCTAATCATGCCGTTTGGGTGGTTTTCGCGTCGACCACTTCCAAGGTCGCTGATTTTGCCCCACCTAATAAGAAGCGTGAGTTCTACCCTCCCTTTGTCTTGGTCATCTGCTCAACCGTCCTTCAGACAATTCGGCTCGTGTTAACATTAAAGGCGAGAAGCTCTTCCCGCCTTATACTCAACTGGGATGGGACCAGAGCGCACTGGGACTCGGTGATATTGGTGTCGAGGACGTTTCCCGAATTAATCATATCGCAGGCTACGGAAGACCCTTGTAATGTTTTATCCCCTTCGTTGTGACGTGCGACTAACCTCACTGTTCATAGATGGCTCTCCCTCAAGTCTGCGCTCACCTACACGCACCGTGTGCTTGACTCAGCTTCGTCGAAGTTGTGTGGTGGAGGTGATTTTGATCCGCAGAAGACGGGCCACGTCCTCGCAGTGCTGGGACAGCGATTCGGACTCAATGTGACCTTTGGACACCCGGACTCGGTCGAGCATCTGGAGAATGGGGTTGCCAGCCACCTTCGAGTCTGTCTCGCGACAACACTGGATCGCAATTGGCGGTTCACGAACTACCCGTCCGAACCACTCCTGTCGTGCGCCGCTGCGATGGACCTGCACGAAAAGCCAGAAATGATGGGGGTTGCGTTAAGTACTCTGCTGGCTGCGGTCAACTCCGGGATGATTGACATGGGTCAGCGCGGTGAACTGGCGAGCCGTTTGCTTTGGCTGCTCGCCAAGGATCTCTTTATTCGCACCAAGGCGAAGAACGGGATCGTCAACGTGCCATCGGATTGGGACGGGCATCTCGCTGACTGTGAAATGATCTCCGTCGTGGATTGGCTCGAATTCGTCTTTGGGCCACGGATCTGGCAGGAAGACGATGGGCAAGGATCACTCGCGCGCGAGATGTTCGAGAACGCATACCTCAACTTCTCCCACTGGGTCTGTATGGATGCGGACATTGCTGGATCGAAAGCAGGAAACGAATTACCGTAAGTTCCTGCTGTCGCAACGTGGCTTCAAGCCTGATGATTCCCACATAGGCTGGGGGAATTCACACTACGGCACTGGCAGAGGACCTGTGCAGTGCAATGTTGCCATCAGCAACCGCGCGTCGACAAGGTCATACCCATGTATTTCAAAGGTGGCGCAAAAGACGCACCAGCGGAATCACGAATGTCGCAAATCTTCATTTCTGACAAGGCTCGAGGATCGACTTCTAAAAAGGATTTGGCGTCCATCACACGACTACACAAGAATATAGGCGGCGACGGCGGAATCACCCCCGATTCCAAGTCACTGCCATACATCGCCATTATGGCCGACCTTGGCTGGAGACCATCGTTCTCCGCAACCTTTCCAGAGCGAGACGTTGGTGACCGTTGCCTGCGCATTTACGCTGCGGGAGTGGAAACAGGGACGTATCCTTTCTTGGCCAAGTACCCCGAGTTGAAGACCACCTTGCAAAACCTCGTTCGCCTTCAGCAAATTCCCGATACTGAGAAGCCTTACACGCAGTACCTGAACGCACAGGTGAAATATGGCAGTACGGCGACTCGTGAGCATATGGTGTGGGAGCAAGAAAATAATGCGTTGGGCGAGGTTGGGGAACTTGTCAGGGAATCGTAGATGGTGTTTGTACTGCGAATATATCCCGGAACCAAGCCCATTTGTAGAATAGGTAGTGTGTGATCTAGAGAAAGAAAAAGAAAACTCACATCCTTTGGCTCGTCGACCTTGCAAAAATAAATTTTAGCAGCAACTCGTTTCGATCGAGTGACCTCGGGGTTATGAGCCCCGCGCGCTTCCTCTGCGCCATGCTGCTATGATTGTAGGTAAGGAAAAGTTATTGTTACCTGCGTCCCTGCCCTAAAGTCACCTGGACCGCGACGTCCATCTTTCTCTTCATGGCCGGCAACCTCCTCTGGGCGCACCTCCTCCGCAAGGATGCAACGACGACCGAAACGCCTTCACTAATTCCCCCCATCGCACCGCAAGACAAGACCGGAACGTCGATGCGCATGCTCATCCACGATACACAGGCCAACCTCGAAAAGTTTTCCACGCGACTCGATGGCCTCCTTCAGCGCGTCGATGACTGTCGAACGCAGATCGTGAACGCGAACAAGCTACTCGATGTCGAGCGTGACAAGGTGCTCGCCGAGATATTCGAGATAGGTGCGCCGTCGTCGAACTCGTACGCGTATATGCGGCGATGGCTCATACTTCGCAGCGGGAAGGTGTCAGGCGGAGATGAAAGCGCACGTCGGGACGCCTGCGCAGGCTTCCGCGCTCGAACTCGTTCGCGTCGCGCAGGTGTCGACGGAAACGTCGGTGCAGGCGCTAGAAAAGCGCATAGACGCGCTTCAAGCCGTGCGTACTCGAACATCGTGCGGCGTTGTGCTGATGTGTTGTGTAGCTCCTCCAGACGCACGTGCATGCGATGCAGTCGATCCAGGACCAGCAGAATACTATACTCGGGACTGTGATGCCGCTCGTACCTATCGTTCATGGTGTGCCGACTCAGATCGATCGGATCGGGGGGGCTCTCTCGGATACGGTGGCCAGCGCGGTGACGACGATGGCGAGTCATATCGAGAATCTTCGATCGGCGTTGGTTGCCGAGCTCGCGCATGACCATGGACGCGTGGGATCATCAACTCGGGTAGGGTCTTCGAGCAAATCACTGGCCGGTTCGCGGCGTAGGCGGTCCAACGCGCCGGTTCTTGGCGCTCAAGAGATCGATGATCTTGTTTCTTCGCCTCTGGGACCTCACGCCAACCTCAAACGGGCCCGCGTCGAAGGGGAAAATGTACAGTTGCCTCGAAAATTGTCACGTCTGACGGTGCCTCCCGAAAACTTGGGCGACCCGCCTCTCGTCCAAACACCTCAAACGCCTAGACAACCGCTTGCCGACTTGCTCTTGCCCCCAGGCACCAATACCCCAAGGACCGTCCGCCATGGGAATTCGACGACGCGTGGATATATGCATCCTCTGTCGGCGGCCGGTGGTCCTTTGACCATCCCAAGGATGACCCCTGAGTTGCAAGCCCCAGCGATCACTGACCAAGCATCAAACACACCTGCCGTCTCGAGCACGTCGAACCAGGATGTCCTCTCGAAGGCGATCAAGCTCGAAGAAATTCAACCAAGATTGACTGGTGTTTTTTCTATCCATTCGTCTCCACTGTCTTCGCCGCCTTCATCTGCCCCACACGCGATACACCATGGTCTAAACGAAACGACTAGACCCACCACCCAACACGACGCCCCACTGGAATTCGTCCAAGTTGCTTCAGACGCGGTCTCGAACTTCGATTTCGATGTATCGCCGCCCAAATCGATGAGCCTGCGCGACCGCCGAGCACAAATGTCGAGGGTGAGTCTGAAAGTGCACCCGAGATTCGACACGGTAGATACGACACGATTTCTTCTAGATTGGGCGTACGGAAACACGACGGTTCATCCCATTGGTGCCGTGGTCGGATGAGGAAGATTGAATGTTGAATACATAAAATAAGCATTTTCTGGCCAATCATCATCGTTTCATTCTGCCGGTTACGCCGCGAAAAGACGCCGTCGCAGTTACGCATAATTTGTAGTTGTGTTACATGACGAGCGCGTCGACGTTTCGTTGTGGTGTGAACGACGATGTCAGTGGGACCTTTTCTTTTTTTTTTTTATCTTTTTTTTCTTTCGACACGCACCATCACCCTCAACAAAAACTCAACTTTATGGCCGACATACAACCTGCGCTCGCACCACAACCAGATGACGGCGCATCCACGCACGAGAGTACCCCGCCCGACGGTCACCCGTCCGCACCGATCACCGAGCAGGAGGTGGGAGAATACAGAGAACAAGACCGTTTCCTCCCCGTAAGTCCCAACCACCCGCTTCCACCCACCACCGACGCACTTCCTCACGTCCAGATCGCCAACGTCTCCCGCATCATGAAGCAGTCCGTGCCTTCCACCGCCAAAATCGCCAAGGACGCCAAAGAGTGCGTCCAAGAGTGCGTCTCCGAGTTTATCAGCTTCATCACCTCGGAAGCCGCCGAGAAGTGCCACATGGAGAAACGTAAAACGATCGGGGGGGAGGATATCCTGTATGCTATGGCCACGCTGGGGTTTGAGAACTATGCCGAGACGCTCAAGATACATTTGGCAAAGCTGAGGCAGGTGCGTTGGACTCGATTTTTCGCTTTCCCCCCGAGCGTTGTATTCGTGCAGGCACTCACGTTTGCGTTTGTAGCACCAGGCAGGGAGCTCGTCACATCCACACACCGCTCATGGGGAAGACAGTTGAAAAGTCCGATAGAAGAAAAAACGGTACTGGTCGATCCTGTTTTCCGGTTTGTATTCCCTACGTTGTATTCGGAACACCCATACCGCTCTGTACTATCTATAATGGACCTTCTTGGAATTCTCGACGCTCACACATCCTTGACTTGGTCCTCGAGCCACCCCCAGAGCTTCTTGCCGAGCTCGGGATCCTGCGTTGCCTCCAGAGGCGTGCCGACACGTGCCCAGGGTACGAGGTACTCCAAGGATGTTCAGCACCCCGCGCGAACACGCACAGGAGCAGCAAAACTTACCTTTCCACCGAGTGCAGCCGCCTCTGGCATCGTCCCAGCACACAACTGCGTCAATGCGCCATACGACACATCATACAGGATCGTGTGATTCTGGTATCTGGGTCAGCTGCCAACGCACCATCGGACGGCGAGGTCGAAGTAGGGGACGTACGGCGATGGTTTGCACGAACCCCGGGAGATGGCGCTGAAGATCGCTTTTGATATTGCCTGGGTTCAGAGAGGTGGATACGATGCCTTGGTCGCCGTATCGCCGCGCAAGCTCGAGCGCCACCACCACGTTGCCCTACCGTTCGTGGATACGGGTGCGGATATGGATATGGTCATGTCACGCCACGGCAATGGTCGTCGACGTCGACGTCACGTCATGTCGTGTCGCGTTCAGTTTCAGTTTGATGGTCAAAGGGGAAGGTGGGACGTACGAATTTGCTCTGACAGTAGAGCGTGCCAGTGTCGCGTTTTCGACGTTCGGGTGAATCTTTGAGCGCGTCAAAGTTGAGCTCGCCAAAGAGGTGGCCCGACGAAGAGGTGGTGACGACGCGGGCTTTGCCATCTGGTGTCGTCTTGGCGGTGGCGATCATTGTCGGGAGGAGCAGTTTGGTAAAGTAGTAGTGTCCTGCTCGAGGTGAGCGGGAAAGTGAGTGGGCACCGAGAGTGAACGTACCGAGGACATTCGTTCCGAATTGGAGGTCGTATCCGTCCGCCGTAAGTTGTTCGTGGGGGGGAAACATGACCCCGCTACGACCCCGACATTCTGTTCTGCGACGTTACCTGATCTCGAACGGGTCACTTACGCATTGTTGAACAACACGTCGAGCTTCGTTTCTTTGCTGCTCGGACGCGTCGGTATGGTTCGTGTGCTCGAACGAGAATGCGCTCACCTCAGGAACTCCTCCGCAGCTGTCTTGACCGCGTTCAAGTTCGCCAAATCAAGGCTCAAAAAGACAGCTTCGTTGCCCGTTTCTTGCCTGAGCTGACGAATCGTTTCGTCTGACTGCGTCCGGTTGCGCGCAGCGATGTACACCCTCGCACCATGCGCAAGGAGAACCTGAGCGCACGACGACGTTGTCGACAAGAGTCCAACACGGGAATGTCACAGGCACGACGCACCCTCGCCGTCTCCTTCCCGATGCCGGTGTTGGCGCCGGTGACGATGATAACCTTGCCCGTGAGATCGGGGATGTCGTCTACTTTAAAGGTCGAACGGAGTGGAAAAGCTTCGCAGACCCAAGACTTGAGTGCGGCCATAACGAGTGGACTTGGATTTGGCTGGCAACGTCCGTCTGAGCGTGGGCTAAACCAATTGGAACTTTCACAGTCACTCCCCTGGTCTGCTTTGGGTCCAGTAATGAACATCTGATTCTTACGCCGTGAATACAGTATTACTCGGGGTTCTGGGGTACTCAGAGGACCACCGTGGTCTTCCTTGGCGAACACGTCCTCGGTCACCATCTCCAAAGACGTCGCTGAGCGTGGGTACATGAATTCAAGGGTCGATGCGTTACAAAAGTCTGTTACTTCTCATACGACAGTGGTGTCGTGATAAAGGTGAGGCTGCTCTTCGTTTCTACGGTGTCCCCACGAGTTGAAGGAGCGACGAATGTGTTGGGGCTCTCTGGGGTAGATTACGACGTTGGCGTTTACCACACTAGCACCGACTACTTCGGCTCCTTGTCTTTGATAAAGTACCACCACCCGGGGATTGGACGTACAGTGTCCCTTGTACCCTTGGGGAACGCCTCCGTCTTCGTCGTGGAAGAGATCTGCGAGCCGATCGACCCAGCGATGAACGCGGCGTCGAACATTTGCCCGTTGTCATTGAGCTTGACGTCGACTTGTGTGTATCCACACGGCACATCGTTGCTATCGGTCTTGAAATAGGGAAAGCCATCCAACTCGAGCCGTCTGGACCTGGTCTGGTCTGTCGGGAGAAGATAGACCGAAGCAAATTGCGACGCGCTGAGACTCAATGGGTCTTTCCCGTCCTCGCAGTCGACATTCTCTTTGAACCTATTGCCTTGCCATCGGCCTCGTTCGTCGAACACACAGAATGCGGTAATCCACCCGGAGAGCCACCTCGGCCCACTTCCTCCCCCACTGAAATGGGCAACCTTGTTCCAAAATTTCAGGTTCGCCGCGGCGGTCGGATCGTCGTAGGCACCAACAAAGCGGGATATGATGGGTCGAAGAAGATGGTACCATGCGATGGTCTGGATCCCGTACTTCTTCAGACACTCCAGGCGGCGGAGGATCTCTTCCCAGTCTTTCTTTTCGCCCTCCAGAGTTACCTTTGGAATCCCGCACATCAGACGCATTGAGTACGAAAAGTACTCTTTCATCGTCCCCATCATCACGATCGCCGACGTCGCACGATCAAGGGCTGTAGTGGTCGTGAAATTCGGCATGATCCACTCCCGCAAGACCTCATCAACGATATGGTCTTGCATGAGCACCGTCATCTGATTTGCCATATTGGCGGGATCCATGCTGTAGCGATTTCCCCCAGCCGTAATCACGAGTTCTTTCTTCCCCTCGTGGGCGACAAAAGTACTGCGAAGTGCCTCTGCATTTCCATTGACAAAGAAGCAGAATTGCATCAAGATTGCGAGCCAGACGTCGTCAGGGCGAATGATGAGTGCACGGTGTCTGTTGTACGCCTCGATCACAGTGTAGACAAATCCGTTGCGTTGTGGAATGATGTCCTGCAGTGCATTGACATCTGAGGGGACGGATGAATGGAGGAGCTCTGCGCATGTCAGGTTTTTTTTCCGTATAATGGCGCGTAGATAAGCGAGAGGTGGATCCTCTTCATCGGATACCCTGAGCCCAACGTCTTTTTGGAACGATTGCGGTGTGTGGGATGAAGGGCAAAAGGATATCGATGGCGGCTCCTAAATGTAACAGTGCGTAAGAAAATCTAACCAATTTAACCGTACACTCACTGCCTGTTTGATGTCACCCGTGGTTGGATCCATTGCGGGTCGGCGGTGGTGGGGGTCAGCTATGAACGAGGGAGCCAAACAGGAAGATTGCCTTTAATTACCGCGTCTGAATACGGGATGTCCCAGCACGTTTTGTTATGTGGGTCACTACACTCGATTGATCAATGTCATACCCGGGCGTAGTGGTCCTTGACGGACTCGGAGTGGAATACGCACAGACTGCTACTACCTCGGCATCTACGCTCAAGAAAATCACAGCTGAGATACATATTCATTGTTCCCTTGACAAGAAAAATACCGCCCATCTATCGCTCAATCGAGGACACTAAGCTCGCTTCCGGATCACTTGTCTATGTACATCCTAGCACCCAAGAAACTTTCAAATGAGGTGCGCACTGGGATTGACTCTGTCGCTGCATCGCTAAAGTATCAGCATGCCTCTTGTGTTGCACACAGAAAAAGCATACCTACCTGGTTCGGTGAGTGGACCGTTGTCGGGCTACTAGATCACAGTAGAATGCCGCCGCCAGTCATAGATCCGTTCCCTGAGCCGCTCCCTCCAATACTGCCACCAGTCATGGATCCGCTGCCTGAGCCGTTCCCTCCGATACTGCCACCAGTCATAGGTCCGCTGCCTGAGCCGCTCCCTCCGATACTGCCACCAGTCATAGATCCGCTGCCTGAGCCGCTCCCCCCAATACTGCCACCAGTCATGGATCCGCTCCCTGAGCCGTTCCCTCCAATACTGCCACCAGTCATGGATCCGCTCCCTGGGCCGCTCCCTCCAATACTGCCACCAGTCATGGATCCGCTCCCTGGGCCGCTCCCTCCAATACTGCCACCAGTCATGGATCCACTGCCTGAGCCGCTCCCTCCAATACCGCCACCAGTCATAGATCCACTGCCTGAACCACTCCCTCCAATACCGCCACCAGTCATAGATCCGCTCCCTGAGCCGCTCCCTCCAATACTGCCACCAGTCATAGATCCACTGCCTGAGCCGCTCCCTCCAATACTGCCACCAGTCATAGATCCACTGCCTGAGCCGCTCCCTCCAATACTGCCACAGAGCAAGTTGCCATTCCCATTGCCTCCGAACGTTCCAGATACATTCTCTGGTTTATACACCCCGTCGGTTAGAGCGCGAGAGTGGTCATCGCCGCGGGGCTTGGGAGCCGCCAAGACAGCGGCAAGACCGAAAGAGAGTGCAAGAGCGACGAACGAAGAGGTGAAGCGCATGGTGTTTGTAGTAGCGACTCTGCGGATAAGAGCCTGGGTTTCATCTCTGGGTGCCCTACCTATTTATACGGCTCTCGAGGACCGGCGACGTGGTGTCAAACAGTTCGTTCGATTCATCCAAGGTGGCGTTTCGTATGGTTCAAGCCATCGGCTCCGTGGCGCTTGCCACGCACATACGATCGTCATCATGGGGGGATCAAATCGACGCACTGGGATTGTGCAATGGGTGGGGTTTTGCCTTGAACGAATAATGTCTCAGTGTCATCGTCCTCTGTGAGTATGATCCAGAATGAGAATCCCCATGATCGCGTGCCTGTCGAGATACGGGCTAGGCTCACATCCATTCAACAAGCATCCATATCCAGTAGAGACTGAGTCGTCCCATTCATTCTATGGCAGGACTTTTCCCACACGCGCACCCCATTATCATAGAGATACGATTGCATGCCATTTAGGGTGACAGACCGAGGTACGGCGCGGAGATGCTCTGCGGTTGCCTTGGTCAAACTAGTAGTCTAGTACCCACGGATCTAAGGCTGAAATGGGGAAACGAGCGAAACTAGCGGTTCAGAATGAATTTCAAGTCTCGAACACGAAACCCCTAATTCTATGGAGATGGCTTCCTCTCTGGAGGCCCAGAACAAACCAAGAATGAGCAAAAGAAGGGTGCTATGATAAGCCTGGCACTTACGTACTAGCCACACAACGCCCAGACCATCACCCGGTCGATATTTATGTACCACCAGTTGTCACTTTCTGGCGCTATGACCTATGGCTTGCTCCAGACTTCCAAATCCAAATACATCGTTTCCATTTCCCAGGTCGCCGGGCGGAGGTGATGTGCTGGACGAAGATGCCTCGTTGAAAGAAGGAAAAATGCCAAAATCATTGGCGTTGACGGTTCCTCCAATGGTTGCATCGGCGCGCGTATCAACATCGGGTGAGGAAGAGCGGGGCGTGTTAGGGATGAACGCGGCCGCAGCGAAATAAAGGTATGTGAGGGCGACGAGCGAAGGTGTGACATGCATGATGATCGGGTTGGTTCCATGGGTTGGATTGCTCCTTTATATATATTTTCTTAGATGGGTCCAGATGTGCCGTAAGCTAACAGACTAACTCTCTTTTCATTCGCCTCCGTTTTAATGCCGTGGACAAGTTCCGATATCGGATACATGGTGGGACGTCGCTGAACATTGTACGTCACTGATATATTCCGCTTCAGATGTCTTGCCACCAGCGCAACAGCATTCTGGCCAGCGTAGATGCGGTCGGTGGTGACGCGGCGCTACTGGACGAATCCGTTCATCACAAGTCACTTTAGCTGCTTCAGTGTAGGGCCTAGGAAACACAAACCCATAAGTCAGTGGTGTGCCTGTCCTCGGGCCTGAGTTCCAAATTGACTAGATGTAAACGATTTCTTCGTGGTGTCCCGTCCTTTCGGCTGCCAGATATTGTCCGACCTAATGTGAGCGAATAAATGATGGCAATGGCCACTGGTCAACCAACATCCATACTCGATGCCCAAAGGTTGTTACAGCCCAGGACCCTACTAGGCCGGACTAGTGACTTCACGGAACTTGGAAGGGATCCGCCGCTAGGCCATCAGCCCACGTCAACCCCAGCATTTTTGGAAGCGAAAAAGTTGGGAAGCGAAAGAATGCCATTGATGGTTATATTGGCTACCCCTTCGCGCGTGAAAACCCTGGGGGTGCGGTTGACGTCAGGAACAATCGCAGCTGCGGAAAACTAAAGTGTGCGGGAGCAACAAGCGATGGTGTGATGCGCCCGATAGGATGGAGCTGGTGCAGAGTTTGGAAAGCTCACCCGTTCGCAGCAGGCCTCTTTATAAGTGTGTGGTCGTGTGTTGTGGGGAAGCGAGGTGGGTCCCGAATATGCCATCATCAGTCTGCGTCTTCTTCAGGGCTGGGCCTTTGCTGTTTATCTAAAACCTCCAGAATCGGGTGTGCGAACCTTCCTTCGTATGTTCGTCAACTGTCTGGAAGACTTTCGAGGTGAGGAAGCTGGGGTTGCGATGTCTCCCTAAGTTGTGCTTCGTGCGCCCAGCGCACGCCACATGAATCGATCTCCCTCCATTGAGGGCACACCGGGCTTGAAACAATGTCGCGCCCACCCGGTGATTCCTAGGCGTGTTATTCATGGGGTGATTTGGACCAGTTGCGTTGCCATCGACCGGGGTGTACCACGTACAGTCACCTGAATAGTATCTGCAGGCTGGTGCCAAGACCGATTATAACACTGAGAAACCCGGCGAACCGCCTCGTCGGTTGTTGCCAGTAAAGACAGGTGCCAAAAAGGCATGAAGAGGCGGTATGCGCTTGGCGATACCGACCCATGTACCACACGAGACCTGCTCGCTGCCAAGTAGAGGCTTTTGACACAGTTCTAACGCAGGCATTCGGTGTTCAGAGGTGTACCCGGTGTCAATGAAAGAAGTGCGTTACAGCTGTTTTCAAAACGATGCGGAAAGTGTTTTGATAATTCATGCCTTCGGAAACAGCCGGAGAAGGACCCCGAACTCATCTAAGCCAATTTGTGCCCGTGACTGTACTACATGTATCCTCCACCATGCCAGCCCAGCTATCATCACCAGCTCGTAGTTCTGAGAATATGCATACCTTTGCCATTGCACTTACTGTTTATTCCTTCATCAAGAAGAAGACCAAAAGCAAAGTGTCAGCCACCACAAAGGAGGAGAAGTCCGTGAAAACGAAGGAGTTACTTTTTTCTATCAACAATGATAACTACATTGACTT
>JBBPLR010000705.1:0-13940 GCA_038089915.1 Sutorius australiensis
CTTGATATGGTAGCAATGCTGATACCAGTGGTAGAGGCAATAGAGCAAGTAGAATGACCAGCAT
The DNA here is from genome assembly GCA_038089915.1 of Sutorius australiensis. Taxonomy (NCBI): domain Eukaryota; kingdom Fungi; phylum Basidiomycota; class Agaricomycetes; order Boletales; family Boletaceae; genus Sutorius; species Sutorius australiensis. The sequence continues at coordinate 65 of JBBPLR010000705.1, forward strand.
CAAGCTGAGAAAGGATGGTATTCTTCTGAGTAGCAGAGAGAGATCTCATGATGGTAGTGGTTGGAAATGAAGAAGTGTGAGAGCTATTTCAAGCTCAGACATGATATTTATATGTCTATTGTTGTTTGTACAAGCAAATAACACCAAATATTGACTCATTTGCCTGAGATCCTATCATTCACATCAAAAGTTGCAAAACTGTTATAATGGTGTCTCTGTCTTAATTGGGGTATATCTCTGCCCCATGTGATCCAGGTCGCATGACCTAGGGAGCAATTATGTAGCCAAGGGTCAGTAGATTCCACGCTTCCACCACCACTAAGCGAGATTCCCACACCTGCAGTCACTATCATGGATATACTACAAAAGTCACAAACATTGTAACAGTTTTGCAAGTCACTGTAGATGCGACTTTTGAAAGTCAGCAGTCCATTCGTTAGCTGCCAGTCACTGAGGTGAGAGCAAAGGGAAGGAGGGATATCAGTGTTGATGGACTGAAGGGTGGTGAGCATGAGGGGGTCATTCTTAGCAGCATTTTTAACATGTTCAGTGAGTGTGGCATCAATGATGTTGATGAAGAGAGATGGGGGAAGGAGTGTAATCCCAGTATTGTCATCCTCTGTGGTGGGTAGGAGATCAGATTGTCGAGAGAGAGCATCTGGTCCAGAGAGTAGTTTTCCAGCGACATGTATAATGTGAAGATCAAAGTCTGCTAAGTTGAGAAGCCATCTTGCTTGTCTATGGTTCAGGTGTTGGGCTTGACAGAAGTAGGTGAGGTTCTTGTGATCGGTGAACAGCTGGACTGGGTGGGAGGATCCTTGGAGGTAGTGTCACCATGCTTTGAGGGCTTTGGTTATGGCAAGTAGTTCTCAATTGTAGATGTCATAGTTTCTCTCTGCTGGAAGGAAGGTCTGGGAGAGATAGGAGCAGGGGTGCCATTTGCCATTGCTGTCAGTCTGTAAGAGGATTGCACCTGATGCCCACTTGGAGGCATCAGTGGTGATGGTGAAGGGTTGGGGGGAGTCAGGGAGTTGGAGGACTGGCTTTTGTAGGAAGAGGGTTTTCAGGGCATTGAAAGCCTCATGACAAGAGGGGGTCCATTCCCATGGGTGATTTTTGTGAGTCAGGTCTAGGAGTGGCTTTGCTATGATGGAAAAGTCTGGGATGAATCTTCGGTAGAAGTTGGCAAATCCAAGGAATGATTGGACATCTCGTACTTGGGAGGGAGTAGGCCAGGAGGCAATTCCATCCAGTTTGACTGGGTCCATGGCAACTTTTCCTGGGGAGATGATCATTCTGAGGAATTCCACCTCAGTGGTTGCAAAGTTGCACTTTTCTAGTTTTAGGTGAAGGTCCAGCTCCTTCATTTGTTGGAGGACATGTTTGGTGCATTCCTCATGGATGGTTGGATTGGGGGAGAAGATCAGTAGGTCGTCCATGTAGATGACCAGCCATCCTTTGGCTATCATGTCACAGAAGGAGTCATTCATGAACCATTGGAAGGTGGCTGGGGAGTTGGTGAGTCTGAAGAACATGACAGTTGGCTTGTAAAGTCCTTGATGGGTAATGAAGGCTGCCTTCCATTGATGCCTGTCTTTGATTTGGACATTGTTGTACCCCCATCATACATTGAACTTGGTGAATACCTTGGCCCCCTATAGCTTATCCATCAAGTCAGAAATGAGGGGGAGAGGATATCTGTCTCAGATGGTGTGTTCATTGAGGTATCTGTAATCCTGGCAGGGGTGAAGTTTTCTGTCTTTCTTCTTGACAAAGAAGAAAGGAGAGGCTTGAGGAGAGCTAGAGGGTTAGATCTTTCCCACTTTGAGATTTTCTTCCAGGAACTTGTCTGTGGCTATCCATTCATCAGGGAAGAGGGGGTAAACTTTTCCTATCTTCAGGGAGAAGGATTCATCTAAGTTGATCTCATGGTTGTAGGGTCTAGTGGGTGGAAGATGGTCGGTTGCTTCCTTCAAGAAGACTGAGGTGAAATCTTGGTATTCGAGAGGGATGAAGGGTTTTGGTTTATCTTTTTTGGCCTGAATTGCAAGTTCAGTGGCTGTGGTAAGTTTCATTATCTGGGTAGAGGGTATGTAGCAATGTCTGCATCTAATCACCCAATACATGATCCTGTTTTCTAAGGCATGTTGGGAGTAGAGGTGAGGAATGAACAGCCTGGGATCATCATCCAGATCAAGGTATTCGAAGAGTTTTTCATCCCATACTGTGTTGACATGGTGGTGCCTTGGAGGGGGTTTTCTTGGTTGGGGTTTGTGCATCTTATGATGGAGTTCATCTGTAGTATACATGTTGAAGAGTTCCTTTGATTGGTTGGTGTCTTCCTTGATGGAGAGGGTGTTGTTTCTCCAGTCAATCAAGGGGTTGGCAGAAAAGAGCCAGGGTTGTCTGAGGATTACATCATCTTGTCCACAGTTGATCAGGTAGAAAATTACTTTATGGGCTATTCCTTCAATGTTGATGAAGAGTTCACACGAGAACTTGATGTTGCCCATTTTGTTCAGAGAGTTGTCTGCATTCTTGACATGGAGGGGTTCTTTTAGTCTGGTGGTAGGAAGGTGGTGTTTGTGGGCAAAGTGCCAGTCAATGCAGGATATTTCTGCCCCACTATCAATGAGGGCTTTAGAGTCAACAACTTTGAGGGTGTTTGAGGGTACAATGAGCTGAATGGGGATTCTCATTGTCTTTGTCTTTGTTGGTACAAGTACTCAAGCACAGGTAGCATTACTGGGAGGTCCTTGCATCGTTTGAGGCCTCCCCTTCAAAAATCCTTGCTAGGGATCACAAACTTGATCCTTCACACAGTTGTTGGTTCCTCTTTGTCATTCTCTACTTCTTTCAGTGCAGGGATTTCTTCTTCCACCTTCTGGATATAAGGGGCCTTCTTCGTCTGGGTGGATGATTTACATTCCCTGCTCCCATGTCCAGGTTTTCGGCATCTGAAGCAGAGTTTTTCTCAGATGCAATGGAGCCTTTCTTTGGGAGTTAATTTGGCAATCCTGATGACATCTACATCCATGGCATTGGGGTCTTGTTCTGGGCAAGGGCAAGGGATGAAGACTGAAACAACCCAAAGACTAGCTAGGTTGCACTAGGAAGCAGCGACTACTAGAGAAGTAAGGCGAAAAGACTAGGAGTCGTATCTTAGGAATGTCTTGTGGGGAACACTCCAAGAGGACTTGACTGGAGTTGACCAGCGAGTCCCTTGGGTTTATATACAGTTCTACTGTATGTACATGTGTGGGTCGTATCTACGATCTACTACTATATATAGACTAGGGTATAGCCCAGGGCACAGGGTGGCCGTAGGGTAGAGGGTCCGTGGTGATAGCAAACAGCCATAGGGCTGTGGAGCGGAGATTAATAGATAAGGTGAAATGGAAGCCATGGTGTGAAACACGCTGTGGCTGGAATGGAAGAGAAGCGTGCACAGCACGGAAATGAATGAGAAGCAAACCATGAGGCGAACTCTGTTCGTCTGGGTTTGAACTTTATAATAATGTACACATGACCAAACACTGAGGCGTGGGAATGTGGACTTAGAATTGTAGTGCGTTGAGCACTTAGTGGATGACAAGCGCTTAGTGGTCAATAGCCTTGAGGAAGGGAACATAGTGACTTAAGTGTGGTCGTGAAGCCTGTAGATAGGGGCAAAAAGTATACCCCTGTAACAATCAAGCAGAACATGACTGTATCATCCTCGAGATTCTCAGGCACCTTAAAGAAAATGACTTGTTCATAAAGCCTGAAAAATATTTTTTCTCCATGGATGAAGTTGAATTCCTCAGCATGATCATAGGAAAAGACGGAATCTGCATGGACAATGGGAAAGTTAAAGCCATTCTGGAATGGCCTGCTCCCACAACTCTCAAGCAAGTCTGATCCTTCCTCGGATTGGCAAATTTTTACAGAAGGTTCACAAACAGTTACTTGGGGATAGCACGCCCTTTGAACGACCTTCTCAAGAAAGACAAACCCTTTTCCTGGGAAAAGGAACAACAACAAGCATTTGACATGCTCAAGCATCTATTTACGACAGCGCCGATTCTGGCATACCCAGATACGGACTGTCAATTCCGCCTAGAAACCGACGCCTCCAACTACACCACAGGACCCATCTTATCTATTTTTCAGGATGACAAATGGCATCCAGTGGCCTATGCATCCCACTCTATGACCCCGGCTGAATACAACTACCCTGTCTGTGACAAGGAGATGCTAGCCATTATCCACGCCCTGGAAATATGGTGCCACTATCTAGAAGGAGCGAGACATGAGTTCAAGATCTGGTCAGATCATGTGAACCTCACATACTTTATAAAATCTCAAGATCTGAATCAGAGACAAGCCCAATGGGCCCAGTACCTCTCTCAATTCAACTATCTATTTATGTATAAAGTAGGCGCCACCAACATGAAGGCGGACGCCCTTAGCCGCAGAGCAGACTAATTATGTCACAATGCTCCAGTTTCTGGACATCCCAGGTATGAGAAGACCCTAGAACTTCTCAAACAATCCTATTATTGGCCAGGCATGGCAAAATATGCAAAAGACTACATCACCAGGTGTGACAAATATGCACGTATGAAGGATTCTAATTGGCCTCCACAAGGAGAACTCCGACCCCTTCCTATTTCTGACGGTCCCTGGCAGGACATTTCTGTTGACTTTATTACCAACCTACCACCCTCATCTGGATATGATTTGGTTATGGTGGTCATAGACCGCTTCTCGAAGGAAGCATGTTTCATCCCCTGCACAAAGAATGTAACTGCGCTAAACACGGCCAAACTCTTCCTCCACAATGTGTGGAAGGTGCATGGACTCCCATGGACCATAGTGTCTGATCGAGGCCCACAGTTCGCCTCACAAGTTTTTCAAGACCTAACTGCAAGGCTAGGCATCACATCTAAATTATCTTCTGCACATCACCCACAAACAGACAGGCAGACAGAACATATAAATCAGGATCTCCAGCGGTATCTCCAATTATACTGTAACAAGCGACAGGTCACATGGGCACAATGGCTTCCAATTGCTCAATTCTCCTATAATTCAAAGATCTCGGCATCTTCAAAGAAAACCCCTTTTGAGGTCACTAGATCCTATGCTCCACGCATGGGGATCGAACCACATTTGTCTAAAGTGCCAGCTGCTGATAACTTCGCAGATGTGATGCATCAGACCTTAGAAGAAACAAAAATTAATTTAAAGAAGGCCCAAGACCATATGAAGGTCCAAGCCAATAAACACAGGTCACCAGCACCTATGTACAAATCCGGAGATAAAGTGTGGCTTGCCACAGACAATTTGCGCTTGACGCACCAAAGCAAGAAGCTCACAGAAAGGTGGCTAGGCCCCTTCCCCGTGGAAGAAATGGTGGGACCAAATGCAGTGCACTTACAGCTCCCATGCATCATGAAAATTCACCTGGTTGTGAATATCTCACGGGTCAAGCCTCATGTCGAGGTCTTGCCAAACCAACCCTTAAACCAGCCAGGCCCAGTTCATGTAACAGAAGATCGTGATGAGATTTACGAGGTAGAATCCATTGTTGATTCATGACTCCGACGCAGGAAGTTGGAATATCTAGTTCACTGGTGAGGTTACTCCGAAGAGGATAGAATCTGGGAACCCAAGGAGAATCTCTCCAATTGCCAAGATGCAATCTGGGAATTCCATATATAGAACCCTAGAGCCGTGAATGCTCTTACCATCATCTTCACAGAAGACACCTTCCTATTTAATCCATACCTTTGATCGCCCGGAGTTCGATCATTAAAGGGGGGATAGTGTTATGGGTCCATTTTAACCCCTAACCATCACATGACCTTGATGGTCACATGACACATCACATGACCTAGGCACATCTTTAAACTGCACTACAGGACTTGAAGTCCAACGCCAGTCACTTGCCTCTAACGCCACTAGGCTTTGCAAGCACCAGTCATTAAGCATTGGTTGATTATCTTATCTATTATCTTATCTTATCACGGATCTATGATCCGCACCCCTATGTTTGTCCATGTTTACCTTTTTATAGAGTTAGAACTCCGCAACACATGCATCATGCAGTCTTCTTTTCATTTCTGTGCTGTGCATGGCAGTGTTTATGCTTCTCTTTCATTTCCGCTCACAGCCTTGAGGCTGTAGTGCTTCTCTTCCATACCAGCCACCTGGGCAGTGCCTTCAGCTGTGTACTTCCATTTCACCACAGCCTTGAGGCTGTTGCTTCCATTCCAGCATTGCCCTCAGGGCTATGTCTGCACAGGACTCTAGTCGCATTCGGATAGATCTATAGATTAGGTCACAACATGTACATACACTACTGAGTAGTATATAAACCCTCCAGTGAACGCTGGATAGTCCCCAGTTAAGTTCACTTGGAGTTTTCCCTGAGAAGCTTCAGTTGGACATAAGCTAGTCCTTTCATTGTCTCTCAAGTCGTAGAGCAACCTATAGCATTTACACTTCTTTGGTTGTTTCAAAAGGTACATGGTAGACTAGTGCTAGCTTTAAGTAGTTCAGGGAAGGTGAACCATAAAAGGAGAATAAGGAAAAGACTATGGCAAGGCTATGGAAAGGTCCATACAGCAGAGCAGAAATGAGGAGAAGGCCTATGCTGTGGAGGGCAGTGCCATGGAGGAAGTAGTAAGGGAGCAATAGTAGCTATGGGGAACATGTGGATCACAAAGCTATGTAAGAGAATAGCTTTAGGAGAATAGGGTCCAGAAGAAGGGGACAAAGGGAAAAAGTGATGAAGAAAGGACAAAACATAACAAGTATAGTCTCAAGAGTGAAGGAACAAAGTGAGTGCACTGCTGGTATTTCCCCTTCAACTGTGGTGAAGAATGGTTTTAAAGGAGGCCTAGAGGTCAAAGGCTACTTCCTGCCAATCCAGGTGGTTGAGGGTCACAAGGGTAAAACTAAGGGAGAGAGAGGATATATTGGAGCAGGAACTAAGGTGACAATTGAGGAGAACTAGCTTAAGGCTATGAGGGAGAGCATGCTAGCTTTAAGTAGGTCAAGAGTGTGAGAGCTAAAGAAGAGAACTGGAGGAAAGGCTATGGCAAGGTTATGACAAGGCTATGGAAAGGTTATTGCTGTGGGTGGAGATGAAAGTGAACAGTTACTGCAGAAGGTAGTACAATGGAAGCAAAGTCAAGGAAGCAATAGTAACTATATGGAGAGATCAGATCATGAAGCTATGTAAGAGAACAGCTTTGGGAGAATAGGTCTGAAAAGAAAGAAGATATGGTAACTAGGACAAAACAGAAGAATGTCAGGATAAATCATAACAGTCACCTTCTGTGCAGTGCTGCACAGATTAAGTAAGCTGTGCTGCTCTGCATAGTAAAACCTGACTGTGTGGTCCCATGCAGTACACTGGATCTGTGGCTCTGTGTGCTTCTGCCAACTCTAGGCTACTATGAGGTGTGTACTATACTGAGTGGTCCAGTAGGTCTTGTCACACACTGTTGCTTCATGCAAAACATGTATTGCTATGCCATCAATGCATACCAATGTCACTATATCATACCTACTCATTATAATCATATTGCAGTCCAGCCTCTGGCTTTGATTCAGTGTCAGATAAGTCCATGCCAAACTTACCATCCTCATCCATGATAGTGGCTGAAACACCATCTCTGGTCAACAAGTTAGTAGAAGGACCATGAAAATAGTTCACAGTTACTACTTATAATCCCTTAGAAGCCCAGGTCACCAACATTGTACTGAATCATTGACCTTTGGAACAGTGTTCTGTGAGTACAAGGATGCTTTCCAAGAATTTGTTGTATGAAGTTTCAAGTTCCCTAGTGTTAGGCTTCAGGCTGGTATCCTTGCTGTGAGCCCTATACATGATCAACACACCACAAACCTATCATGGAACTATTTTTTCAGTATAAGACAAAATGGTGTGAATCACTTACAGTTGCAACAACCAGAACAAGTACCTTGTTGGAAATGATTCTCTGAAACTCAGGGAAATCTCAAAGAGACTTCTCCAGCTATGGAATCCAAGATTTCCCAAGTCTTCCAGCCCTCTGCTGCTCCTCTTCCATGTTGCTCCTCTTGCATTCACACCCTGACTGAGAAGGGGTGTGCCTGAATGGACTCACTTGCTAAATAGTCAAGATCCATTCCATCATTGTCTGAGGAGAGGAATGAGTCAGGAGACAACATGTCTCTGTCCTCTCTCAGCACTCTGATGGAGTCAGAAGATGAGGAGCAAGTTGCACCTAGGAATAAGGATAGCACAGTTTTCCTGGCTCAGGTGAACTTCATCATCAGTGAGCAGGCACACCTCTCCATTTGAAGCAATAAATGATGTGACCCCAGTCAGCCAAACTATGACATGACAAAACCACCAGCCACCTTCAATGAGGCCATGAAGTGCTCAGACCATGCAGATTGGAAGGCTGCAATGGAGCAAGAACTCACTCTCATGGATGAGATGGGTGTCTGCGAGATCATAGAACCTCTGCCAGGAAGGAAGCTGATAGGAAATAGATGGGTATTCAAATTCAAACCTATAGACCCAAAAGAGGGCTCTTATTTCAAGGCACATCTTGTTGTGCAGGGTTTCTCACAGATCCCTGGGATAGATTTTCATCAAACCTATGCCCCTGTTGCCCACCAGTCTTCTGTCAAAATTCTCATTGCATTTGCAGCCCAATACAATTGGGAACTTGATTGCTTTGATGCAAAATGGGCCTTCCTTCATGGAAAGCTCCCTGAAGAGATCTACATGAAACAGCCATGTGGATTTGAGTGATACAGAAAGAACAGGGTGCTGCTTGCATGCAAAATGTACAAGTCCCTCTATGGACTCAAGCAGGCAGTGTTTGACTGGTACAAATTACTGTGCAGTGTACTGGAGGCATTCAGATTTGACTGCTCAGCCACTGACCTGGCAGTCTTCATTTTCTATAAAAAAGAATCCAGCATGTTGATCATCTGTGTCATCGCATGGCATGTGAACAATGGATTAGTGGGGTGCAACAACAGGCACTTCCTTGACTGGATAAAAGGAAAAATAGCTGGTCACTTTGGTATCAGTGATCTTGGGGCAGCATCACTTTATCTGGGCATCCAAATCGAGCACAGTCAAGAGACACAGGAGGTGTTACACTTGGCCTGGGTAAGGTCAAGCATAGCCTCAAAGGATGATAGGATGAGGTGGATGTGCTATGGGTGTTTCCCCTTCAACTGCAGTGAAGGATGGTTCTGAGGGAGGCCTAGAGGTCAAAGGCCACTTCCTGCTGGTACAGGTGGTTGGAGGTGACTCAGGGTGAGGCTAGCAAGTGGCAAAACCAAGTGTATTGAGACAGAGGTGAGAGTGATACTTGAGGAGAACTAGCTTGAGGTTACACAGTGAGGTATGTATGCCTTAAGTGTTATGCTTGGCCTGGGTAAGGATGAGCATATCCTTGAAGGTCTGTGTAATGAGGTATGCACACTGTGGGCATTTCCCCTTCAGCTGCAGTGAAGGATGGTTCCTGGGTTGCCTTCGGATCAAAGGTTACTTCCTGCTGTTTCAGGTAGTTGATGATCTCAAAGGTGAAGCTAGGAAGTGGGAACGAGATGTATTGGGTGAAGACTCGAGATGAGAGTTGAGGAGAACTAGCTTGAAGCTACAGGAGTGACTATGCTAGCTTAAGTAGTTCTGGGGAGCAAGATCAAGAAAGGAAACTAAAGGTAAGGCTAAGGAAAGTCCCCTACTGTGGAGCAGAGATAAAGAAGCAGTACCACTGTGGAAAGCTATGTGAAAGAAGCAGGGGGAGCTTCAGTGGAAAAGAAGGAAGGAGATAATAGTAACTATGGGGGGTGATTGGGTCATGAAGCTATGTGAGAGAATAGCTTTGGAAGGATGAGTCCAGAAGAAGAGAGGTAAAGGTAAATAGAAGGAATGTCCAGGTAAATCGTAACATTACCCCCCTGTTATCTTTGAACTCTGTTCAGAATCAGCCTGGTCAAATGTGGTGGGGGATCTGGTGATGTTGGAGTATCCTACTACATCCAGGACATCCTCTCCAGGGTCACTGTACCATTCTGGGGTGCTAGAATGACGAGGGGCACATCAATGAGGGCGATGAGAGGTGTGAGAGTGTTGAGAAGAAGTAGAAGAGGAGGACAAAGTGGGGTTGGTTGGTTGTTGACAAAGGGAGCAATGAGATTGGATGTGGCCAGGTTCCCATCATTGGCAGGAGGGGCACTGGTAGATGGGACAGTCAACCCTTTGATGTCCAAGGTGTCAGCAGTGGTAGCAGGCTTCCCAGTAACAAGGGTGCAAGGGGGCTAGTGGTAGACATCCTTCAGTTCCCTCCCAGTGTGCCTCCATCCTTCAGAGGGCTTGTTCTTCTTCACTGGCCAGAGGGGAGGAGGACGCAGAGGGTGTCGAAGTGGTGGTTGGGACAGGGAGGTTATGGACAAATGTGAGTTCTTGGACATAGCGGTCAACATCTGTAAGGAACTCACCAAAGTGGAGCTGATAGGCAAGTATGTGTAGGTCTCCCTGTAAGCTCTTCTGTATTTCTTTGACCATGCAAAACATGATGGAGTCAGGGGGGAGGCACAGGATCCTTTTAAGGATATCTAGGCAGTTTGTCTCAAGGTAAGCCCTATAGAGAGTGAGGAAAGAAGATCCCATATCAAGGTGAGCATTGATGGGGCTGGCCATCTGGGAGTCTGAGATGTATCCTCAGAGGTTTTGGATATAATGCTGGGTGGGGTAGTCTGAGTGAAGATTAAAGGCATGGTCTGGTATGTCCACAGAGAGGACCAGAGCAGGGTGGGGAAGAGGTTCTGGTTCGGGGAGTTCATCATCTGCCCATCCAGGGGTGACTACATTCGAAGGGGGTTCAGAAGCCATTGAAGTAGAAAGTGAAGAAATAGTAGAAATATCTGAAATTGAAGGAGTTGGTTTGTAAGGTGAAGAGCTATAACTAGAAATAGGGATGTCAGAGCAAGGAAACATTTAGGAATGAAGAAGAAACTGAAGGTGATGGGGGACTCAATAGTGATAAATGCAGTATGAAAGTTTGCAGAAACAAGAGTGCTCGCGACCATGGCTAGGGAGGATGTTGTATCATCAGCAGAACCTGGCTTGATACAAGGAGATGTTGAGGGCAGAAAGGAAATGTTTGATAGTGATGTCAATGGTTTCGGTGCTAGGGGAGAAGTGGTGTTGGTGGGAGTTCATTGAGGGGAGAAGGTTGAAGGATGTTGTTTTTTGTATTCTCTGAGGAGTGTTTGTGAATGTTTGAGGTCCTTTTCTGGAACCCAGGAGTCTTTCTTGGCAGAATATCCTTTTCATCAGATCAGGAAGCATTGGTTGGTTGGTGTTCCTCTGTATTTTAATATCTGTTTTATTTTGTACTCTTCTTCTCCTTCTATAAGATCTGGAGGTGGAGCTGGGAAGTTTCATCCATGGACTAGGTTCTCATGGTAGGAAGATAAGAGGGAAGCATGGAAGACAGGATGGGGCTTCCACATTTGAGGGAGCCGGAGTTTATAAGATAAGGGAGATAGAACCTGAGTGATAATGAAGGGTCCTTCCTGTTTGGGGGCAAATTTCGGGTTGGTGATGTGTTGTTTGAGGTTTTGGGCTTCTAGCCAAACTTTATCTCCTTTCTTGAAGGGGATGAACTTCCCTCAAATGCGGAAGGACATTACTTGTCAAGCCAATTCATGGGCTGCAAGAGCTTCATCTTGGGCTGTGGTGAGGGCTTTTAGATGGGTTTTGATTGCAGGGATTTCAGAGGAAGGGAGGATAGAAGGTAGGGCACAGGGTTCATAGCCCATCATGAGAAAGAATGGAGATTTGCTAGTGATGGAGTGAGGTCAGTGATTGTGGGCAAATTCTGTGTGGGAGATGAAGTCTGCCCATGAAGTGGGGTTTGCTCTGCAAAAGATTCGCAGATATGTTTCTACTTCTTGGTTCACTTGTTCTGTTTCTCCATCAGATTGAGGATTGTAGGCAGTGGAGAGGGAGATGTCATAGTTCAGGAGCTTTCCCAGTTCTCTGGCAAAGTTTGAGGTGAATTGGGGGCCTCGATCAGAGATGATTTTGTCATAGAGTCTGAATCAGAGGTAGACCTTATGAAAGAAGAGGATGGCTACTCCTTCTGCAGTGATAGTTTTCTTAGTAGGGCATAAAATTACCCCTTTTGTAAGGCCATGGTCTACCATGACCAATAAGGTATCGAAACCCATGGATTCTGGGAGATTGGTGATGAGATTGCAGGAGATTTGTTGGAAGGGATGAGAACAGGAGGAGCAGATGGGGGCAAGTGGAGGAGTGGTAGGATGGGTATTGGCCTTGTTTTGTTGACAAAGAGTGCATCCTTCAATATATTTTCAGGTGAAGTAAGTGAGTCCTGGCCACCAGAATTCTGAGGTGACAAGTTGTCTGGTTTTGAGTATGCCTGGATGGTCCACTGTTTCATGGTCATGACAGTGGTGTAGGATAGTTTGTTGGAGGGTCTCATCAGGGGGAATGTAGATGTGACCTTTGAAGGTTAGCAGTCCGTTAGTTAGCTGCCAGTCACTAAGGCAAGAGTGAAGGGAAGGAGGGATATCAGTGTTGATGGATTGAAGGGTGGTGAGCATGAGGGGGTCATCCTTGGCAGCAGTTTTAACATGTTCAGTGAGGGTGGCATCAATGATGTTGATGAAGAGAGATGGGAGGAGTGTGATCCCAGTATTGTCCTCCTCTGTGGTAGATAGGAGATCAGGTCATCGAGAGAGTGTGTCAGGTCCGGAGAGTAGTTTTCCAGTGATATGTATAATGTGAAGATTGAAATCTGCTAGGTCAAGAAGCCATCTTGCTTGTCTGCGGTTCAAGTGCTGTGCTTGATGGAAGTAGGTGAGATTCTTATGGTTGGTGAACACTTGGACTGGGTGGGGGAATCCTTGGAGGTAGTGTTGCCATGCCTTGAGGGCTTTGATTATGGCGAGTAGTTCTTGATCATAGATGTCATAGTTTCTTTCTGCTGGGAGGAAGGTCTGGGAGAGGTAGGAGCAGGGGTGCCATTCACCATTGCTGTCAGTCTGTAAGAGAATGGCACCTGATGCCCATTTGGAGGCATTCATGGTGATGGTGAAGGGTCAGGAGGGGTTGGGGAGTTGGAGGACAGGCTTTCATAGGAAGAGTGTTTTCAGGGTGTTAAAAGCTTCAAGACAAGAGGGAGTCCAGTCCCATGGGTGATTTTTGTGAGTCAGGTCTAGGAGTGGTTTTGCTATGGTGGAGAAGCCTGGAATGAATCTTCAGTAGAAGTTGGCAAACCCAAGGAATGATCGGACATCTCATACTCAAGAGGGAGTTGGCCAGGAGGCAACTCCATCTAGTTTGACTGGATCCATGGTGACTTTTCCTGGGGAGATGATTGTTCCAAGGAATTCCACCTCAGTGGCTGTGAAGTTACACTTTTCTAGTTTTAGGTGAAGGTCTAGTTCCTTCATTTGTTGGAGAACTCGTTTGGTGCATTCCTTATGGGTAGTTGGGTCAGGGGAGAAGATCAGGAGGTCATCCATGTAGATGACTAGCCATTCTTTAGCTATCATGTCTTGGAAGGAGTCGTTCATAAATCATTGAAAGGTGGCTGGGAAGTTGATGAGCCCAAAGAACATGACAGTTGGTTCATAAAGTCCTTGATGGGTAATGAAGGCTGCCTTCCACTGATGTCCATCTTTGTGAAACAACCCAAACCCCTAGGTCAGTAGACCGCTTGCTGGGATGTCCGAGCTTGCTGGACAGGGATTGTAATAAGTGAATGCCCTAGACTTGACTTGGGAGCAGCTTATGCTCTGAGTACTAGTGGGGACTGGGGAAGTATCCTCCTGCCTGCTTCAG
>JBBPLR010000706.1:0-13934 GCA_038089915.1 Sutorius australiensis
GTGATCCATAGACAACCCATTTCCTGTCCCGCGACACGGAAATGGCACTCATGTTCATGCCAAGTTGCTTTCTGACCTCTTCCAGACTGCCCATGAATTTTCATCGTCTAATCCCATCACTGCTTCCGCTGAAGATCTGCTTCCCATCGTGACTGAACATCACTGCCCATACAAAGCCAGGGTAACCGGTGTCCAGTACAATCATCCGGTCTTGATGAATCGTTAGCATCGCTCCACTGCCTCGGCCGTGTCACGCACCAGGGCTTATGGATGCCATTGTCGCGGGTAGTGCAGTCGTTGGTCAAACCGTTTGGGAACAAGGTCCCCCGGTCTCGTGGTAGCGTGCGGCGTACCTCGTGTCTTTGGTGCTTACTCTTGCTCGGACACAGCAACCTTGCATTATCCGCTGTATCTCCGGCGTGGGTCCCGGGCCTTGATTCCACAGCAGCCAACATACGTCTCACGTTCAAGAGAACTCTCTCAATGCCCCTACAGGTATTTGCTGTGTGCGGTGCTAGTAATGTGCAAGTAGCTCCGGTACTCAACGGGCTGTTGAATGTTCCCCTGCCAGTGCACGAATTCAAGCACCTCGTCACCGGCACGAACTGCGCCGCATACGTGCGACACCTGTCCAGTACAGCTGCGTGCCCCGTGGACCATCATGGTTTGGTGGTCCTTGCAGATCTGTGTGGTGATCTTGGATATTTTGTTGTCGCAATGCACAGAATGAATTATCATCCCAACGATGTTTTTTTTTCGTACACGATTCGATTATCTGAATGTTGCATACGAACCGGGCATACATCGGCGACAGTGGGGGCAAAAACACACATGAGTCGATGATCAAAAAGATCGAAATATTACTTGTGGCAAAAATGCCTTGGCCATGTTAACAAGAAAATATTGTCACTTGATGACCCATTTCTTGACAACCTTGCTATCTTCTCCCTGGGCTGCTTCTCCGTGCTCCATGATACGGTCGAGCTTGTCCAGATGAGCGGGCCGAGTTCGAGCGGAACCTGGCTGGTTATGTTAGAAGCAACATACTTATTGGTTCCGCCCACTGCCAGGTCGCTATATTTCCTGGAACAAGTCCAGGCGGGTACATATATGAGCATGGCGATCGTTTCACGATGTGCACTGTTTGAACACCCAAACAGATTCGGATGGTTCGCTTGGACGCATTGCAAATCGAACGAACATGGAATTGCAGTCAACATCTCTGACCAATTGAGGTCCTCTGAGGATTTCTATTAAGCTTGCAAGGTACTGTGAATACATGACATCTGTGCCAATATGTACTGGGAATCAAAGTGGTACCTCAGCGTATTCTCCAGTCGTCTGGATCAACCCGTCTCGTCATGGGCGCCACGGCGAACACACAGCATCCATGCAGGTAACCTGATCGCGAGTGTGGCATACTCTGATCCTTGTTCGTGCTATTCGACAGAGTTAATACATGTAACCCAAGCGACATCGCACGCACAATTACATGGGCCTTCATACCCGCAGGTTCAGATCGATTATTTTCTGGAGGATCCTAATCGGATGTGGGTCATCGTGAGGGGGTTCATAGATCGAGAAGGACGCACTGTACTCGTGTTCTGAGGCTCTGCTTGCGTGGTGCCCTCTCCACCGGGAGAATTATTTGCAGGTTGTGCATCTGTAGTATCCCGTTTTCCGTGGGGAGTACCAACTCCGAGCACTTTTCGGACAGCGGTCCTGACACGCGATTCAGGCTTGGTCTACACGCCTGATGATTGACTACAGCTTGCATGTGATTCAGAAACAACTCGCCTTATGCTCCTTGATCCACGGTCCACCGGTTCGCTGATATGACAAGGTAGATGACACATAATCAACCATTGATACAGAGTACTCACTCGCTGAAGTTGAGTTGCAGCCATCTGCGAAGGGTCCTTGTTCATGCAATTTACTCTTGGGGGTGATGGATGATGAGTCGGTTGGTGTGAATCCTGAGAAGGTTGATCAGGGTCGTGTCCGGTCGGCTGCTTGCTGCCCCGTCGTGATAGCCACTCTTTAAGTGGAAATCGGACAAGCGACAAGATGGCGAATGATGGCTGGGCATTGACCCCACGTTGCATACGAGATAGATCCCTCTCATCCTCGTAGGAATCAGTTGGAAGTGCCTTTGGCAGGGTTAATATGCATTACGGTAGGAATGTAAGAATGATGAACCTCGCCAAAGTCAAACTGTGGTGCATGTGTGGCGGACGGCACCTCGACCTATGCTATTGTCAGAATATGGTCCGAAAGAGCACGAGCAAATCAATACCTCGAGGATGTCCCCATCACCTTTGCCGTGTACCTCGGACTCGCGTTTGTCCGACTGCTCAGCCTCTTTTTGTTGTACCTATGCGCTAGGGTGAGGGTGGCACTTTTGACGGTAGTGCGACAACTCGTACCGAACTCGACTCGGACAGTTCGTCATTGTGGCCATTCAAGATCGGGAGACGCTCTTCTGGTTGTACTTGGTCGCGTGTCGGTATCTGTCGAGTGAAATCTTTTATGCTGAAGTTTCCAGGACGGTGAAGCAGACACTTACATGAACGTTGCCTAGATCACGAATGATGATTTTCCCATCAGGTCGTCCAATTGCTAACTGGTTGCTGTCAGGCGAAATAGCGATCGAGCGAAATTCTTTAGTATCCTTGACGGTGGTGTCAAGTCGAGCGAGTGTCGATGCCTCCAGGATCGAGACTGAATGCGTTGCAAGAGCAGCAATGAATCTTCCATTGACAGCAAGAGCGATAGAGCGGACGGTGTTGTTACCATCATCAAGGCTTGGTGACTCGGTAATCTGAGAACCCGTGGAGATATCGAACGACCTGACTCTGCTGTTGTAGGATGTAGCAAAGATTCGGTGGCCGTCGTGTGACCATGCAAGCGGAGTGACTACAAAATATTGTTGGGGCATGGTCGTCTCGATGACGATGAGTTGGGCTCCGTCGTGACTGTCGAAAATCCGAATTGGGCCATTAAGACACGCAGTGGCGAGTCGCTCGCCGTTGGGAGAGAACTTGACCCCAATGACCCTATGGTCACCGTGTTCGAGCGGATCGATGAGTCTCTTCCCTTTGATGCTCCAAACATTCACTTGATGCTCTTCCCCACCAGTACTGCCAGTTGCGAACCGCGTCGAATCCGGAGACACGTCCACTGCATGCACTCTCCTTCCACGTTCCACGCGGACAACCTTTTTGCGTAACTCTCCGTCCCACACAGTCGTCCCATCCACTGCACCACAGACAACCCATTTCCCGTCCTGTGACATGGAGATGGCATTCACGACCATGCCAAGTTGTTTTTGGTCCACTTTCAGACCGTCCGTGAGTCGCCACCGTCTAGTCCCATCGCTGCTCCCGCTGAAAACGTGTTTTCCATCATGACTGAACATCACTGCCCATACAAAGCCAGGGTAACCGGTGTCCAGTACAATCATCTGGTCTTGATGAATCGTTAGCATTGCTCCACCTCCTCTCGGCCGCGCCACGCACTGGGACTCTTGGATGCCATTGTTACGGGTAGTGCTGTCGTTGGTCAAAATGTTTGAGAACAAGGCGCGTCAGTCTCGCTCGCAGCGTGCCTCATGTCTTTGGCGCCTATTCTTGCTCGTATCTGTCATATCTCCCCGTGGGACTTTGTTCCCGAGAGTGTATTGCTGTCAACATACGTCTCATGTTTGAGAGGACACGGATCCCGCAACCTCCCTACAAGTATGTCTCATTGGTGAGAGAGAAAGGCACATCTACGAGATGACCTGCCCATATCACACTTAATTTGTACGCGCAGGAAGTGCAGCACGAGCATATTCTTAGGAACGTAGCCTCTACGCGACTGACTTGTATAGTTACAGACTCTATGCATCCTGGTTGATACCGTCAATACCGTCGTCCCGAATCCCACGACATGGTTCGGTGCGTCCTGCACATTGCGTTGACTGGAAATACGGCGTGGCCGACGTATGTCTCATGTTCGAGAGGACTCTGTATTTTCTACCGATGATCAACAAAGGTGCGTCTGCAAGACATCCTACCCACGTCATGCTCATTTGTATGCACAGGAAGTGCAGCTCGGGCATCCTCGAAGACGCTGGCTCTCGCCCTACCTCAATACTTCCGTGGACATCGATTCGGCGGAGTCAATGATGGGACAATTATGTGCTGCTGCTAGTGTACGAGCAGTTCCGGTGCTTGAGGGACTATTGAAGGTTTCCCTGCAAATCCAAGCACTAACACAATCCACTGCACCACATATGATGCACGGAATGAGCTATCGTCCCAGCGATGTTTTTTCCCGTGCGCGATTAGGTTGTCTGGGAGCTACACACGAAGCAGGTATACATCGGTAACAACAGGGGCAAAATGTGCGTGAGTCGAGGGCTCAGATCGAATAAATCAGAATCCTTCTTGACAACCTTTTTGACAAGCTGATCCAGTTCACGGAGACATTTCATTAGCTAATTGAATTCGAGCAGATGATTGTCTTTCGCGGGTATCACACGAGTGTGGATGCAGAGCTTGATGGCACTGCTGGTGGGATCGTGGACGACAACGAGCGCTGCCCGCGTGAGTTGGGGTGAGTGAGGGCCATCATGCTGCGTCTATGATGGCACGCTCCGATCCCCGTTCGTTTGGGCTGCTGCCGCGTCCCTTGTCCATGAACTCGCCTATGGTAACGCCACGCACCTGTTGGGGGTCAGAGATATGAGGCCTTCTTGGTGGAGCCAGAGTGTTTGAGCGCGACAGCGAGCTCATGATTTGAGTTGCATGATCGTGACGGCGATGAAAATTACGACATGTCTATTCATATTTGGGCAAAGCCTTGTAAAAATAACACAACCAAACAAGGTCGATTCGGTCAGAACTTCAGTCTATAGAAGGGTTTGTCGACGAGCAGGACGAAGTCTGTCCCATGCACATAGGCTGTACATGCTACGCAAGGTGATCAATTCGGTCACTTTCTCCCACCAGATCACTTGTGGCAGCTTGCTCCCCCTCATATGTGACTATATAGTCGCGAGAAAGGCACGATGTGCACTTTCAGGTCTCTAGGCGCAACACCAGATGGACATGAGATTTCTTGTGAACAAGAGAGCATTCAGATGTGCTCCCAAAAGATGTTGGACAGGGTGGGTCATCATGCTGAAACAGAGAATCCTCTGTCATAGTCTTAACAAAGCGTAGCTCTTCCTGCCCCGTCTCCACGTTGCTGACGCGTGAACGCGTGATCGTGCTGTGCATGAAAGGCATAGTCATGGGGACAGTCTCCGAATGTAAGCCTATCTCCGTGCGTCCCCTTCTTTCCTCACTACTTTACCTCAGCCCCATCCCAACATGAAATGGCCACAACCAAGATGGAAGGGTAAGCAAGTGGGTCCGGTCGATCAGCTTGAGGGATAGCATCGATGATTCGAAGAACAACGGGATATGTAGGCCTGGTCTGGAGAGTGTCATTGAATGCATCTCTGAATCTGATCGTTTGTCGATGAGCACTAGCACATTGGACGTCTAAGCTATCCCCCTAAGCATTCTCCGATTTAACGATCTGTACCTTGGTTTCTTTCGCATCTCGGGCCATGCGATTGTTGCCTCTCCCATTTTCGGCTCGGTTCGCTTGATTCGCATGCGAATATCGCATTTTGCCCCACCTTCATGTCTAAGGCATGGGGTATGACTGTTCACCCTCGGGTTTTCCTTCTGGGTTTTCGCCGACACAGTACCTTTAGCTGTCCAGGTACCTTGTTCGTCGAATAATGATCGTGTCATCCATGCTGACTTGCTTCGTCCTTCGCTATTGGCCTTCAATAGGCCGCTTCGACTTATTCCATGCGCGCAACACGCGACTTCGTCCCCAATTTCTCCCATGGTGTTCTCGATTAGATGCCCTGGTCATTTCCTCAACTTTCATGCTTGTCTCATCATTTGGCTACTTCGGAACGTTTTCTAGACGTCCTTGGTCGCTATATGGTCACCTCGTGTGGCTCCATCATTGTGCCGCTTCCTCGGTGTAGACTTGCAATTGCAATTAGCAGCCTTCTCCTTCATCCATCTCTATCGCGCTCGTGACAACATGGTAATCTCGACACACCAGTTTTGTTGTAGATCCTCCTCTAGTCATGCTCAAAGTCGACGCTCAGGGTCCGTCTCGTCACGCAGGTCGTTTGGTTGGGCTGTGACGCAATGAAGGGGAGATGACCAGGCGTGTTTTCTTTGGTCAACCTGAGGGGGTTCTGGTCATTTTGTGCCGCCATCACCCATCTGTGTCCTCCCGACTCGTCATGTCAACTTGAGTGATACTAGGATCATATTGAGGAAGTGACCGGGCTGACCAAATGAGGAGTGACATGCACTTTCATATCCAGGTGGAACTCAAATCAATATTGCGGCTCAAAGTCCTCATGCAAGACATCAAGGATGAAATTCAGAGGATGCTGGTGAAGAAAGCGGATGGCATGTATGTTTTACCATTTATGTGTCGACTGATCGATCTAGACCGACTGTAGGTTTCGGTGGGTGCAATGCCAACTGGACCGACTCAATGGGTGTTGCAGGGGATGTCCGAGAAGTGCTCGAGACACTCCCTGCTACCTCTACAACACTTACAACTAGACGTTATGCGTTGTCGACAAGAAGCTGTTTGTGACCCCAAAGAGCCTTCAGATGGCTTGTCACAGTGTCAGAACCTTTGACACTCTCGCAACTTGCAGAGGTTTTGTCAATGTTCGGGTCAATGTCGTCGTACAAAAGTGCGCCAGTCTCCAACAAAGCGCGCAGTCGTCCTCTCGAACGCGATGATGGCCTTCTGCACTTTCTCCGGAAAAACCGCACGACAGGACCGCCGAGGACCCGATTCTCCTCCCGGGGGACGTGATGTTGCGCCGGCCCATAGGTAGATCTATGTTCACCGGTTTGAAAGCTCTGATCAGAGGCACGTTCGACGATGGCTGTCAAAGAAAGGTCTAACAAGGTTCCTTTCAAAACAGGAAAAAAATCGTCCTGGAAGGACTTTCAGAAATCTGATGTTAGGTAGGACAGACTCAAGCAAGTGCATCGCTGGCATCTTCAGAGCATGTCAGCGGCGCACTTGCTTGGGTCTAAATCACCCCTTATCGACTCTATAAAGGATGGTTTTCAGGGCCTAGTTTAGGAAGATGCTTTCTTACTTCCAATCGATCGGACATTCTCTGATCATCCGGCACGATCCCTTCTGACAACTCATGGCATCCCGAAAGGCGACGGGAACTGTATGACCAATGTTTGTGTACATTCAGACGGCAGAGTAGTATCATTGCAGTGTCTCGTGTGCGCCTCTGCGGAAACACAGCATCCATACAGGTAGCCTCGTTGAGATAGGAGGGTAATGGTAGGCAGTCCGATCGAAACAGTTGCATAGCCTGATTCTCGCTGTTGTTGATTGTTAGCATGGACCTCTGTCCCCGTGGGTTCAGATCTATTGCTTTCTGGGGGATCCTAATGGGATGTGAGTCGGGGTGAGGCCCGTACATCCAGAGAGACACACTACATTTGCGTCCTGGGGCTGCGCTTCTGTGGTACTTTCTCCGCCGTGAGAAGCATTTGCAGGCTGTGCTTTCATGGGACTCTGTCTGCTACGGGAAATACCTGCCCCTAGCAAGTTACGAATGGTGACTATGCGACGCGACTCAGGCTTGGGCTACGCATCTGATCCGTGACTACAGCCAGCATACGGTTGAGAAACGACCCACCTTTCGCTTCTTGATCCATGGTCCTCCGGTTCGCTGATATGACAAGTTAGATGATACACGTAGTCACCTGTCGATGCAGAGCGCTCACTCGCTTACGTTGACCTGCAGCCATCCGCGAAGGGCCCCCATTCATGTAATTTACTTCCGGAGGCAATGGATAATGAGCAGGTTGGCGCGGATCCAGAGAGTTGATCGGGGCCATGTGCAGCCGAGCGCTTGCTGCTCCTTCCCGATAGCCACTTTTTGAATGGGAACCGGACATGCGATGAGTCAGAAGATCCAAGTTGGGTGTTTACGGTGTGTGGTACGTCTAATAGATCCCTCTCATCCTCATGTGGGTCAGTCAGAGGTACCTTCAGCAGGGTCAAACATCCATTATGATAGAAATATGGTCATCACAGACCTCGTCAAAGTCGAACCGCGACACAGGCATGGAAGGCGGTACCCCGGTCTATGTGCATCATCAGCGCTTTGTGCAGGGTAGGATGAATCCGTTGATACCTCGAGGATATCCCCACCACCTTCGCTGATTCCCTCATGCTCACGTGCATCCGATTTCCTGTTGTCTTCTTGTGCTACCTACATTCTGGGATAAGCGCGGCTCTTTAGATGATGCAACAAGTCGTACCGAATTTGACTCGGGCAGGCTGTCGTCGTGGCCATCCGAAATCGAAGGGCACTCGTCTCGTGTTACCTGGTGGTGAGTAGGTACCTGTTGAAGGAAGGTTTATATGCTAGGGTTGCCAGCACGATGGAGAAAACACTCACATGGACCTTGCCAAGATCATGAATGATGATTTCCCCATGTAATCGTCCAGTTGCTGATTGGTTGCTGTGGGTGAGAGGGCGATTGAGCGAAATTCTCCAGTAGCCTCGATGATAGTATCAGCCAGAGCGAGTGTTGACATGTCCAGGAACGAGATCGAATGCGGTGCGAGAACGGTGGTGAATCTTCCGTTGACAGCAAGAGCGATGGAGTGGGCAGTGTCGTTACCATCATCGAGACTTGGTGATTTCGCAATCCGAGACTCGGTGGAGATGTCAAACGACCTGACTCTGTTGTCGTTGGATGTGGAAAAGATTCGTCGACCATCATGCGACCATGGAATCGGAGTGACCATCATCAACCTGGGGATGGTGGTCTTGATGGCAATGAGTTGGGCACCGTCGTGACTGTCGAAAATATGAATTAGGCCATCGAAGCATGCAGTAGCGAGTTGCTCGCCATTGGGAGAGAACTTGACGCCGTTAACCCAATGGTCGTACTTGAGCGGACCGACGAGTCTTTTCCCTTTGATGCTCCAAACGCTTGCTTCATGCTCACCGTAGCCCCCACCACCAGTCGCGAACTGCATCGAGTCCGGTGACACGTCCACTGCAAACACTACCCTTCCGCGTTCCACACGGACGACCCTTTTGCGCAACCCTCCACCCCACACAGTCGCCCCGCTGTTTTCCCCACAGACAAGTTTGAGCTGATGAACGTGGTTTCCGACAGCGTGGCTTCGGGATCGTAGGGGCGATTGAACTTGTGGCAGTGATACGACCGCGTCGAATACACACTAGTCAATCCTGCACAAAACTTCCTTTGCACACTGATCCCGACCCTGTGGAACATGATGTAGTATACTGTAGCGTATGAGCGAAAAGAGGCACCTGACACAAAATTCCGATGGGCCATCCAGATCTTGAAGACCATTAGGTCTTGTACATGTAAACGATCAGACCAACAAACGGAGAAACGACATACAGCTCCATGCCCAACTACGTTACATCACAGGACACATATATCATTGAAGTACGTGCACACCACGCTAGGTCGCTTCGATCACCAGCCGTTCGTGCAGAACTCCTCAGCGATGTCTATAGATGACTTTCAGCGATATGCTTGTTCACCCATCTGGATCTCGTGCTCATAATAGAAAAGAGTGGGACGGAAAAGAAAACGGCACGTAGGAGGAGAACCAAGGAAAGGGAAATGGTACCACGGCGTGTGTAGAATCTGGAAATGGGGAACCTAGGGCAGGATAAACCTAAGCAGGTGCGTCGCGACACTGACATCCTTGACAAGAGGTAGCAAGGCAGGGCCTGGTTTAGAAATAACCTGTCACTTTCAATCGACCAGACATTCTCCAATCATCTGTTGTGATCCCTTCTGATGTCCGCGACAACATGAGAAGCTACAGGAAATATATGAGCAACGTCCGCATAGATACAGGAGACTTCGAGTGGCATCATTGTCGCATGTCGTGTGCGCCACTGCGAAAACACAATATCCATACAGGCAGCCTGATCGTGATGGTAGGTAATCTAATCGAAACGGTCACATAGCTCGATTCTTCCAGTTGTTGATCGCTATCATGGATCTCTGCCACCGTGGGTTCGGATTTTTTATTTTCCGGTGGATCCTAATAGGATGTGAGTCGTCGTGAGGAGGTCCATAGATCCAGAAGGGCATACTGTACTCGCGTTCTGAGGCCGTGCTTCTGTGGTACTTTCTCCGCCTCGAGAGGTCTTTGCAGGCTGTGCATCCGTAGTATCCCGTTTTCCGCGGGGAGTACCTGCTCCGAGCACTTTGCGGACAGCGGTCCTGACACGCGATTCAGACTTGGTCTACATGCCTGATGATTGACTACAGCTTGCATGTGATTCAGAAACGACCCACCCTATGCTCCTTGATCCACGGTCCACCGGTTCGCTGGTATGACAAGGTAGACGACACACAATCAACCATTGATATAGAGTACCCACTCGCTGAAGTTGAGTTGCAGCCATCCGCGAAGGGTCCTTGTTCATGCAATTTACTCTTGGGGGTGATGGATGATGAGTCGGTTGGTGCGAACCCTGAGAAGGTTGATCGGAGTTGTGTCCAGTCGGCTGCTTGCTGCCCCGTCCCGATAGCCACCCTTTAAGTGGAAATCGGACAAGCGACAAGATGGCGAATGACGGCTGGGCATTGACCCCGCGTTGCATGCGGGATAGATCCCTCTCGTTCTCATCGAAATCAGTCAGAGGTGCCTTTGGCAGAGTTAATATGCATTACGGTAGGAATGTAAGAATGATGAACCTCGCCAAAGTCAAACTGTGGTGCATGTGTGGCGGACGGCACCTCGACCTATGCTATTGTCAGAATATGGTCCGAAAGAGCACGAGCAAATCAATACCTCGAGGATGTCCCCATCACCTTTGCCGTGTACCTCGGACTCGCGTTTGTCCGACTGCTCAGCCTCTTTTTGTTGTACCTATGCGCTAGGGTGAGGGTGGCACTTTTGACGGTAGTGCGACAACTCGTACCGAATTTGACTCGGACAGTTCGTCATTGTGGCCGTTCAAGATCGGGAGACGCTCTTCTGGTTGTACTTGGTCGCGTGTCGGTATCTGTGGAGTGAAATCTTTTATGCTGAAGTTTCCAGGACGGTGAAGCAGACACTTACATGAACGTTGCCTAGATCACGAATGATGATTTTCCCATCACGTCGTCCAATTGCTAACCGGTTGCTGTCAGGCGAGATAGCGATCAAGTGAAATCTTTCAGTATCCTCGATGGTAGTGTCAAGTCGAGCGAGTGTCGATGCCTCCAGGATTGAGACTGAATGCGATGCAGGAGCGGCGATGAATGTTCCATTGGCTGCAAGAGCGATAGAGCGGACGGTGTTGTTACCATCATCAAGGCTTGGTGACTCGGTAATCTGAGAACCCGTGGAGATATCGAACGACCTGACTCTGTTGTCGTAGGATGCAGCAAAGATTCGGTGGCCATCGTGTGACCATGCAAGCGGAGTGATTATAACTTTAAGGGCCACGGTCATCTCGATGACGATGAGCTGGGCTCCATCGTGACTGTCGAAAATCCGAATTGAGCTACCCTCGCATGCAGTGGCAAGTTGCTCGCTGTTGGGAGAGAACTTGACACCATTGACCCAACGGTCGTGCTCGAGCGGACCGACGAGTCTCTTCCCTTTGATGCTCCAAATGCTCGCTTGATCCCCTTCCTCAGTACTGCCAGACGCGAACCGCGTCGAATCCGGAGACACATCCACTGCACGCACTCTCCTTCCACGTTCCACGCGGACGACCCTTTTGCGCAACTCTCCGTCCCACAGAGTCGTCCCATTCTCTGCACCACAGACAACCCATTTCCCGTCCCGGGACACCGAGATGGCATTCACGTCCATGCCAAGTTGTTTTCGGACCACTTTTGGACCGTCCGTGAGTTGCCACCGTCTAATCCCATTGCCGCTCCCGCTGAAAACGTGTTTTCCATCGTGACTGAACATCACTGCCCTCGTATAAAAACGACCAGTGTCCAGGACGATCGATTGGCCTTATAAGTCGTCAGCAGCACCACCACCTCTCGAATGTGTCACGCACTAGTGCTCGTCGGTTCCATTCTCACGGGTAGTGCAATCGTTGGTCAAAATGTTTGGGAACAAGGCGCGTCGGTCTCGCTTGTGTGCAGCGTGCCTTGTGTCGTTGGCGCTTATTCTTGCTTGTATTCCGTCGTATCTCCCCGTGGGACTTCGTTCCCGAGAGTGTATTGCTGTCAACATACGTCTCGTGTTTGCAAGGACACAGTTCTTGCAATTTCCCTACGAGCATGTCTCACTGGTGAGAGAGAAAGGCACATCTACGAGACAACCTGCCCATATCACACTTTATTTGTACGCACAGGAAGTGCAGCACGAGCATATTCTCGGGAACGTAGCCCCTACGCGACTGACTCATCCTGTTTGATGCTGTCAATGCCATCGCCCCGAATCCCAGGACGTGGTTCAGTGTGTCCTGCGCATTGCGTTGATCGGAAATACGTCGTGGCCAACATATGTCTCATGTTCGAGAGGACTCTGTATTTTCCACCGATGATCAACCAAGGTACGTCTGCAAAACATCCTACCCACGTGGACACCAATTCGGCGGAGTCAATGATGGGACAATTATGTGCTGCTGCTAATGCACAAGCAGTTCCGATGCTTGAGGGACTATTGAAGGCTTCCCTGCATACCCAAGCACCAACACAATCCACTGCACCACACATGATGCACGGAACGAGCTATCATCCCAACGATGTTTTCCCCGTGTACGATTAGGTTGTCTGGGTGCTATACACGAAGCAGGTATACATCGATAACAGCGGGGGCAAAACGTGCGCGAGTCGAGGACTCGGATCGAATAAATCAGATCCTTCTTGACGACCTTTTTGACGAGCTGGTCCAGTTCACAGAGACACTTCATTAGCTAGTTGAATTCGAGCAGATGATTGTCTTTCGCGGGTATCGACACGAGTGTGGATACAGAGCTTGATGGCACTGCTGGTGGGATCGTACAACGAGCGCTGCGCGCATGAGTTGGGGTGTGAGTGAGGGTCATCATGCTGCGTCTGTGATGGCCCACTCCTGTCTCCGTTCGTTTGGACTGCTGCCGTGTCCCTTGTCCATGAATTTAATAATGATAAGCCAGAACGGAACTCCAACGACGCCAGGCTGGTGCACGAGAGTGTAATGTTGGATATCCTCGGTAGCCTTGACATTGTTAACGATCATGAAATCAGGCTGTCGCACTACACTTTAGAGGTATGTCCTAGTGCGGAGGATGGCTTTAAGCAGGCGCACGAGTGGCACGCACGAAGCGAAAGAGGAAATGAAAATCCTTAACGAGTGATGCCTACAAGACCATCGGAGTTTGAAGAAAGTCACTGCTGCCAAAGGTATCTTTCCCCTTGGCCACTTACATATCGTTGCCATCGTGGCTCGAATCTCTAGTAAGCCGTGTCGGTACTGCAATATCATCTGATCGACTCATCCACGTTGCCGTACCAGATGAGGCGTGGGTTCTTGAACACACCGCGCAAATCGACTTCCCAGTCCGAGTTCAGGCCTGAGGAATCGTCTCAGGAACAGGCCGAGGAGGACAGTGAGTCAACTCCGCCCCCCACAGAGGAGTACATCTGCTTTGCGTCTTGTATATTGCGACTCCTACATATATAGGCTCACGACATGTTCATGCATACAGAACCGATGCTCCATCCGAGCCACCGTTGGTTGATCACGCCGACAAGGGAACAGGTAAGGAAGAAGAGCACAGTCCCGATGTAGACGAGGATCTATTAACAGATCCTTCCGATTATACCGTCGAGTAAGTCCCGTTCCACATTGTCATCTACACTCTCATCGTGATTCATAACTGACCT
>JBBPLR010000707.1:0-13934 GCA_038089915.1 Sutorius australiensis
TCGAGCGTCTAGTGGCACTAGTGGTCCTATGGATCCTAGTAAAGTGTAGCATCAAGCTACTAGTCATGAGCGCAGTCGAGCGCTAGATTGCGCAAGAATAGGGGTCAATATGTAGACCTGTAACAAATTCTATCTCTATGTCAATAGGGATGTGTACAACAACGACTCAAGGAAGATTGCCTTCACCTTATCCTTCATGAAAGTAGGATCAGCACTAGCCTGGGCATCCACCTTCCAAAAACAAGCGATAACCAGTACAAACATCTCCTTTGGGACCTTCAAAGCCTTTATCAACAAATTCCTCCTAGCATTCAAACTTAAGGGAGTCGAGAGTGCAGCCACCCATTGGCTTTCCACCACTCGCATGAAACCAGGAAAGATCCGAGGATCTTGGGAACCCTCTCTCGCCGAGTACACTGCAGAATTTCAGACTAAAGTAGCCGAAGCAGGAACCACAGAAGATACAGCCCTCATTGGCTACTATTCCCATGGACTCCCCCCCTGGATCATGAGGAGCATCAATCACCTTCGACCTGCGCTAAAGACCATCCAGGAATGGTATGATGAAGCTTCTAGAGAATGGGATGCTGATGAACAATCCAAAGCGATAGAGAAATCCTGAACCTACCAAACTCCCTTCCACCCTACCTTCACACCTTGCCCATGCCCCCACCCGGAACGAGACCCCAACGCCATGGACATAGACATCATCAGGATTGCCAAGCTAACCCCTGAGGAAAGACTTCGCTGCATCCGAGAAAAACTCTGCTTTAGATGCCGAAAACTGGGACACAGAAGCAGGGAATGCAAATCCTCCACCCAGACAAAGAAAACCCCCCACATTCAGAAAGTAGAAGAAGAAATCCCTGCACTCAAAGAAGTAGAGGATGACGAAGAAGAACCAGCAATGGTGCGAAGAATCAGGTTTGCAGTCCCTAGCAAGGGTTTTTAAGAGGGAGGCCTCAAACGACACAAGGACCTCCCAGTAACACTACCTGTGCTCGAGTACTTGTACCAACAAAAACAAAGACAATGAGAATCCCCATTCAACTCGTTGTACCCTCAAACACCCTCCAAGTCGTCAACTCCAAAGCCCTCATTGACAGTGGGGCAGAAATCTCCTGCATCGACTGGCACTTTGCCCAAAAACACCACCTCCCTACCACCAGACTAAAGGAACCCCTCCACATCAACAATGCCGATAACTCCCCAAACAAGATGGGCGATATCAAGTTCTCCTGTGAACTCTTTGTCAACATTGAAGGAATCGCCCACAAAGTGACTTTCTACCTGATCAACTGCAGACAAGATGACGTGATCCTTGGACAACCTTGGCTTTTCTCAGCCAATCCCTCAATCAATTGGAGAAACAACACCCTCTCCATCAGGGAAAACACTGACCAATCAAAGGAACTCTTCGACATGTACTCCATCAACGAGCTCTGCCACAAAATGCACAAACCCCAGCTAAGGAAACCCCCTCCAAAACACCACCACATCAACGCAGTATGGGATGGAAAACTCTTTGAATACCTTGACCTTGATGATGATCCCAGGCCATCCATCCCTCACCTATACTCCCAACATGCCCTAGAAAACTGAATTATACACTGAGTAATCAGATGTGGATCTCGCTACATACCCTCCGCCCAGATAGCAAAGCTTACCACGGCCACCGAGCTCGCAATCCAAGCTGAAAAGGATAAACCAAAGCCCTCCATTCCCCCTGAATACCAAGACTTTGCCTTGGTCTTCTCAAAGGAGGCGACTGACCACCTTCCACCCACCAGACCCTATGACCATGAGATCAATTTAGATGATTCCTTCTCTCTGAAGATAGGAAAGGTCTACCCTCTCTCTCCTGAAGAACGGATAGCCACAGATGAGTTCCTAGATGAAAATCTCAAGGCAGGAAAAATCTGACCCTCCAACTCTCCCCAAGCCTCCCCCTTCTTCTTTGTCAAAAAGAAGGATGGGAAACTTCGCCCCTGCCAGGACTACCGATATCTCAACGAACATACCATCCGAGATGGATACCCTCTTCCCCTCATTTCTGACTTAATGGACAAGCTACAAGGGGCCAAGGTGTTCACCAAGTTCAATGTATGATGGGGGTACAACAACGTCCGAATCAAGGATGGACACCAGTGGAAAGCAGCCTTTATCACCCATCGAGGACTTTACAAACCAACCCTCATGTTCTTCGGACTTACCAACTCCCCAGCCACCTTCCAACAATTCATGAATGACTCCTTCCGAGATATGATAGCTGAAGGATGGCTAGTCATCTACATGGATGACCTCCTGATCTTCTCTCCTGACCCAACTACCCACGAGGAACACACCAAACGAGTTCTCCAATGAATGAAGGAACTAGACCTTCACCTGAAGTTAGAAAAGTGTAACTTCGCAATCACCGAAGTAGAATTCCTTGGAACAATCATTTCCCCTGGAAAAGTTGCCATGGACCCAGCCAAACTAGATGGGATCACCTCCTGGCCAACTCCCTCTCGAATACAAGATGTCTGATCATTCCTAGGATTCACCAACTTCTACTGAAGATTCATCCCAGACTTCTCCACCATAGCAAAGCCACTCCTGGACCTGACTTGCAAGAATCACCCATGGAATTGGACCCCCTCTTGTCTCAAAGCTTTTGAAACCCTAAAAACGCTCTTCCTACAAAAACCGGTCCTCCAACTCCCTGACCCCTCTTGACCCTTCGCCATCGCCACTGACGCCTCCAAATGGGCATCCGGCGCTATTCTCCTACAAACCGACAGCAACGGAGAATGGCACCCCTGCTCCTACCTCTCCCAGACCTTCCTCCCAGCAGAGTGAAACTATGACATCTATGATCGAGAACTACTTGCCATAATCAAAGCCCTTAAAGCATGGCGACACTACCTTCAAGGATCCTCTCACCCAGTCCAAGTGTTCACCGACCATAAAAATCTCACTTACTTCCATCAAGCACAACACTTGAACCGAAGACAGGTGAGATGGCTTCTCGACCTAGCAGATTTTGACCTTCGCATTATACATGTCGCTGGAAGACTACTCTCTGGACCTGATGCTCTCTCTCGATGACCAGATCTCCTGCCTACCACAGAAGAAGACAACACTGAGATCACGCTCCTCCCTCCATCCCTCTTCATCAACATCATTGATGCCACCCTCGCTGAACACATTAAAACTGCTGCAAAAAACGACCCCCTAATGCTCACCACCCTTCAGTCCATCAATACAGATATTCCCCCCTCCCTTTGCTCTCGCCTCAGCGACTGGCAGCTAACTGACGGACTGCTGACTTTCAAAGGTCGCATCTACATTCCCCCTGACGAAACCCTCCAACAAACTATCCTGCACTGATGTCATGACCATGAAACAGCCAGCCATCCAGGCATACTCAAAACCAGACAACTGGTCACCTCAGAATTCTGGTGGCCTGGACTTGCTCACTTCATCTGAAAATACATTGAAGGATGCACCCAATGTCAACAAAACAAGACCAATACCCATCCTATCGCACCCCCACCCGCCCCCATCCGTTCCTCCTATTCCCGTCCCTTCCAACAAGTCTCCTGTGATCTCATCACCGACCTCCCAGAATCTTTGGATTTCGATACCTTATTGGTCATGGTGGACCACAGCCTTACAAAGGGGGTAATTTTATGCCCTACTAAGAAAACAATCACTGCAGAAGGGGTAGCCACCCTCTTCTTCCATAAGGTCTACCTCCAATTCAGACTCTACAACAAAATCATCTCTGATCGAGGCCCCCAATTCACCTCAAACTTTGCCAAGGAACTGGGAAAGCTCCTGAACTATGACATCTCCCTCTCCACAGCCTACCACCCTCAATCTGACGGAGAGACTGAATGAGTAAACCAAGAAGTAGAAACATATCTGTGAATCTTCTGTGGAGCAAACCCCACCTCCTAGGCAGACTCCATCTCCCATGCAGAATTCGCCCACAATCACTGACCTCATTCCGTCACCAGCAAATCTCCGTTCTTTCTCATGATGGGCTATGAACCCCGTGCCCTACCTTCTATCCTTCCTTCCTCCAACATTCCTGCAATCGAAACCCATCTAAAAGCCCTCTCTGCCACCCGAGATGAAGCCCTTGCAGCCCATGAATTGGCTCAACAAGTAATGTCCTCCCACATTCGAGGGAAGTTTACTCCCTTCAGAAAAGGGGATAAAGTCTGGCTAGAAGCCCGAAACCTCAAATGACATGTCACCAACCCAAAATTCGCCCCCAAACGAGAAGGACCCTTCGTTATCACCCAGGTCCTATCTCCCTTATCTTATAAACTCTGCCTTCCTCAAACATGGAAGCTTCACCCTGTCTTCCATGCTTCCCTCTTATCTCCTTACCATGAGAATTCCATCCATGGATGAAACTTCCCAGCTCCACCTCTGGATCTTATAGAAGGAGAAGAAGAATACGAAATTGAACGGATATTAAAGCACAAAGGAACACCAACCAACCGACACTTCCTGATCTGATGGAAAGGGTACTCCGCCAAAGAAGACTCCTGGGTTCCAGAAAAGGACCTCAAACACTCACAAACACTCCTCAGAGAATACAAAAGATGACACCCCTCGACCTTCTCCCCCCAATGAACTCCCACCAACCTCGCTCCTCCCATAGCATCAAATCCATTGATATCACCATTGAATGCTTTCTCTCAGCTATCAACCTCACCCAGTACCAAGCCCAGTTCTGTTGACAATACAATATCCTCCCTAGCCACAGTCGAGAGCACTCCTGTTTCTGCAAACTCTCTTACTGCATTTACCACTATTAAGTCCCCCCTTCGCTTCGTTCTCTTCTTCATTCCCAAATGTCTCCTTGCTCCAACGTCCCTATTTCTAGCTATTCTACTTCACCTTACGAACCAACTTCTTCAGTTTCAGATATTTCTACTGTTTCTTCGCTTCCTACTTCAATGGCTTCTGAACCCTCTTTGAACGTAGCTACCCCTGGATGGGCAGATGACGAACTCCCTGAACCAGAACCTCTCCCCCTACCTGCTCCGGTTCTCTCAGTAGACCTACCCGACCACGCCCTTAACCTTTGCTCTGACTACCCCACTCAGCATTATATCCAAAACCTCCAAGGGTACATCGCTGATTCTCGAATGGCCAGCCCCATCGATGCCCACCTTGACATGGGGTCTTCTTTCCTTGCCCTCTATAGGGCTTACCTCAAGTCCAACCGTCTAGATATCCTTAAAAGGATCCTATGCCTCCCCCCCAACTCCATTGCGTCCCAAATGATCGAGGAGCTGCAGAAGAACCTACAAGGGGACCTGCATATACTCGCCTTCCAACTCTGTTTCGGTGAATTCCTTACAGACGTTGATCACTATGTCTGAGAACTCGCATTCGCCCACAACCTCCCTGTGCCAACCACTACTTCGACACCCTCTGCATCTTCCCCCCCACTGGCAAGCAAAGAAGAACGAGCCCTCCAAAGGATGGAGGCACATTGGGAAGGAACTGCCGGATGCCTACCCCTAGCTCCTTTGCACCCTCGTTACAGGGAAGCCTGCTACCACTGCCAACACCTTGGCCATCGAAGGATTGACTGTCCCATCTACCAATGCCCCTTCTGTCAATGGTGGGAACCAGGCCACATCCAATCCCACTGTCCTCTTCATCGACAACCTACCAATCCCACATCATCCTCCTCTTCCACCTCCTCCCGATGCTCTCGCCCTCTTGCCGCTCCTACCAACATGCCCCCCGTCATTCCAGCAACTCAGAATGGTACAGTGACCCTGGAGAAGATGTTCTGGATGCAGTAGGATACTCTAACATCACTGGATCCCCTGCCACATTCGACTAAAATCAATTCTGAACGGAGTTCAGAGATAACAGGGGGGTAATGTTACGATTCACTTTGACTCTAGCCCACTTTCCATCGTTAGTTACCATCTTATTTCTCTTTTGGACTTAACTCTCCCAAAGCTATTCTCTTGTATAGCTTCGTGATCCGATCCCCAGCATAACTACTACTGTTCCCTTGGCTTCCTCTTCACTGCATTGCCTTCCACAGTAGCCTTCCCTTTCATCTCCATCCACAGCTTTCACCTTTCCATAGCCTTGTCTTCGCCTTGTCTTCATATTTCCTTTCTTGAACCCCTCACCTTGAACTACTTAAACTCAGATACCTATCCCTGTATTCCTTAAGCTAGTTCTCCTCGATTCTCACCTCGAGCTCCCATCCAATACACTTGGTTCCTGCTCTCTAGCTTCATCCCTAAGACCCTTTGACCACCTGGTGTACCAGGAAGTAGCCTTAGACCTCTAGGCGACCTCAGAACTATCCTTCTCTGCAGTAGAAGGGGAAACACCCGCAGTGCACATACCTAGCCAACTTAAAAACTTTCGAGGATATGCTTGTCCTTACCCAGGCCAAGCGTAACATTTAGTAGTAGATCTAGATTAGTCAAAAACATGTATATATGACCCAGAGTCTATATAAACCCAAGAGACTTGCTGGTCAGCCCCAGTCAAGTCCTCTTGGAGAGTTCCCCTCTTCTAAGATATGACTCAATCTTAGCTTCTTGTAGTTGCTGCATTCCTAGTACAGCCTAGTATCTTTAGGGTTGTTTCACAAAGAGTGGGTTATAGAGGATTGGAAAAGGGTAATATGGTCAGATGAAGCTAAAATCAACAGAATTGCAACAGATGGAGGAAATATCATTGTTATGGGAACAACTAACCCCCTTTCTTCTTTTTCACAATCTCATATCTAAGATCAATCTCATCTCAATCCAAGACAATGCCTTCTCTTCCATTCTGCCACCATCTTGCCTCTTTCATATTCACACCTCTTCCATTCTCCCACATACACATGTTGGCCTCATGCCCTCTTTATTTAGCTGTACCCATTGACCTAGCACAGCCCATGTAATATATATAAGTACTTCAACCAAGGACCTTAAGTCCTTAGTCCTTTTGTTCTATCCTTTCCACTATATATGCTGCACTGAGAATTGACTTGTCTGCACAACAGTGCTCAAACCCAGTAATAGGCATCATGATGCCTATCTAGAGAGACTCTATCACTCTGCCTCACTTAGGCTCCTCACTGTCCTCTACACATTTGCTGATGCTCCCATCTACAGACCCACCTATAAGTAGGCCTGTTTTAATCATGGTATGGAACTATATGAGTTGAGAGGGTGCAGGAAGGCTTGCAGAGGTTGAGAGGAAGATGAATGCTGAGTAGTATGTGGATATCTTAAAGAAGAACCTGCTGCCCACAATGGAGGAAAATGAAATCCCCAAGGAGGATCTTATTATTCAATAGGATAATGATTCCAAACATACCTCCAAAAGGACCAGGGATTGGGTGAAGAATAAGAATATCACTCTTCTGGACTGGCCTTCACAACCCCCAGACCCCAATCTCATTGAACACCTCTGGCACCATATCAAAAAAGAACTTTGTCAATATCCAACACAAACCAAAGAAGTTTGGGATATTTGAGACAGAGTTGCAGAGGTGGGAAAATATAGAGGCAGAAGTATGTCAGAAGTTGATTGAAAGCATGCCAAGAAGGATTGAAGCAGTGGTCAAGGCTAAGGGGGTCATACCAAGTATTAAAACTACATTTACCATACTTTAAAAACACACTCATATATGTAATTGTCCCAATGAATGTTTGTTTTGAATTGTATATATCTCCATGGTTTCTGAACCAAATTACATAATTTTAATCTTGACATCTAGCCCTGAGAAAATACTTCCATTTTTTCTACCAATACTTTGTTTATATTTGTTTTAGTTCCTGAGTTATTCAATCAACAATCAAAAAGTTCAAAACATTGGGACAATTTTGTGAGTCACTGTATGTGCCAGGAGTGACTTGCTGGCATCCCCAGTCAAGTCTTCTTGGAGAGTTCCCCTAAGCTCTTCAGTGGTGCAACTCATTAGTCTCACTTTGACACAAGTTATCTAGTGCAACCTATAAGGGCACTTACACTGGCACTAATATTTTGGGTTGTTTCAGAATGAGGTCCAGAGTGTGAGATATGAGAGCATAGAAGTCTGGGTAATGACTATATCCAAGTAGGAGTGATGGTGAGAGGCTTAAGAATGAAATTCAACTGATTTCTGTTTGATAGAAAGTCTCTGATGTTCAAAAACTAGCCATCCTACAGATTTTATAGTCTGAGTATGCTCAGGACTGTAGCTATAGGAACAACACAGTACATGTAAAGTAGGAAAAAGGTGCTGAAGCATATAGGAATGTCTGTAAAGGACAAAAGGTAACAATCTGAAGTGAATTTGAAGTAAAAACTAGTCTGAAGCTCAGAAAGTCATCTAGGTGTGATCTGAATATAATCTGGACTGACTGAATTATTGAAAATCATCCAAAAGAAATCCAGATGCATACTAAATGCACAGGACCACTTGGATACTCCTCAGATGAACTTAGAACAACAGATGGACTCTTGAGGAACACTCTGAAAATGAAGGATATGAATTTGAGTTGTAGCTCTCTACATCAGTAAGTGGTCCATAGGCCTAGGGGTTTGGGTTGTTTCAAATACTGTAAGTAGAATCACAACTTACATTGGGATGGACTCAAGATGATGCTGGTGGCAAGTTAAGAGAATTGAAACTCCTATATTAACTCAGCTGTGGCTGAGGGATATAAATAGTGTTTACATGTCAAAGGTGCTTATCTAAGACTGCCTAATCAAGTAGGTCTAATTGTCTATGCTACACTTCAACAGTACTGTCCCAGATGGATTCCACTACATAGAACAGGCAGGTATGTAGTGTTACAGGTCTACATTATAACCCCTATACTTGCGCAATCTAGCGCTTGACTGCGCTATGACTAAGTAGCTTGATGCTACACTTTACTAGGATCCATCGGACCACTAGTGCCACTAGACGCTCGATGCGATCCAGTCACTATGTTCTCCGATCTTATCTTATCGGCTTAGGCTAGTCCTACCGATTGAACACATTACACGAGGTATTGTATACACTCGTTTACACTATTATAGAGTTCACGATTGGATCTGCAATCCAATCTCGCACATATGCTCAGGGGCTAATGCCCACTGACCACAATCGCATGCACTATGCACATGTACTCACTTCCATTCCACATCGCCTCGATGGCTATGTGTATACTTCCATTCTACATGCATTGCACGCATGTTATACCCTCTTCCATTCCTATTTATGAACCCTTAGACCGTATCTTCCAATTTACTATTTATCATACAGACTATTAGTATATCTATTAGATCTACAGTACATGGGTGTACATAGAGTAGATGTATATAAAGCAAGGCAACTACACTGGACGACCTCCAGTCTAGTTCACCTTGAAGTCTTCCCCAAAGCTTCAGGCGAGCTCTCGGGCAGATTCCGCCCTTGACTCATAAGTCCCACTCCATCTACCTAGACGGTAGATAACCCGACATAGGATCTAGCTGGGCATTCATTAGCGACTCAGGGGCTACTACGCCCCCTAGGTTTTGGGTTGTTTCATGTAGTGGCAAACCAGTACAAATGGTGTAAAGCAGGGTATGTAAATACATCAGGAAATTTTCAAGAAAGTGATAATCCTAGATAATGCATTATCATGGATTATAATCTTATATCTGTTAAAAGAGGCAACTATATATGGTGTACATAGTGAAACAACTCAAACCCCTAGGCCAGTGGGCCACTTGCTGGGATGCCTGAGCTTGCTAGGCAAAGGGAGTTAATACTGCTCTCTGCTAGACTTGGCTTGGGGCTGCTTACGCCCTGAGTATTAGTGGGGACTGGGAAAGTATTCAACCAGCTTATGGAAGGAAATCCAAAGTGAACTAGACTGGGGATGTTACAGATCAATTTTAGCACCATTCTGAAGCCCCTATATTCAGGTTAGACACCCCTAAACAAGGGCTAGATGCTCTACTAAGGCTTGAAGCCTTTACTCAAGTCCCTAGACTTCTAGTGCCACTTAGATGTGCAAGCACATTCCAATCACTAAGTCTACTATCTTATCTCAAAGATAAGATCAAGCTTATCAGCAGGGCTGATTATCTTATCAGTCATAAGGTATTGATTACCCTTGTTGATATTATTATAGAGTTCAGGATGCACATGGCATCACTGAATCTAGATCAGATTCCATCTGATCTTAGGGATCTGGAATCCCTCATGTCCCCCATGAGGCCACTGCCTCAACATGCCTTGAAGGCATGTATGATCTTCCATTCTGCCACACCTCATGTAGGCAGCAAGTATTTAATGTGATAGGGGCTGTTCCCCTCTCTTCTATGCACACATGCATTGCATGCATGTTTTACCTTCCATTCTTATTTATTACCTTCCATTCTACATAGTGAAACAGGCAGAGCGTGGATGATACGAGTGACTCATAGAAGTACAAGGATAGGCGTAATAGCCTGTTACTGGGTTTACACCATTGTGCAGACCAGTCAGTTCGAGCTGCGACGTTTGCAGGTGAAAGGATAGAATAAAAGGACTGAGGACATAAGGTCCTACAGCCATACTACTTATACTATACAGGTGCTGTGCTAGGGTTACGGGTACAGCTAAATATGGAGTACACATGTAGTACGTGCAGCGGTGGCAGAATGGAAGAGTGGAGCGGACATGAGGATGTGGGGGAATGGAAGTGTAAGGAATGGAAGAGGATCTAGATACGAGATCAGATCCAATATATACAATGAGATTGAGATGAGATCCTGATCTAAGATTGGATCAGGATCGAGATAAGATCTGAAACAACCCAAAACCTAGGGGGCGTAATAGCCCCTGAGTCGTTAATGAACTCCTAGCTAGATCCTATGTTGGGTATCTACCATCTAGGTAGAGGAGTGGGACTTTATGAGTCGAGGGCAGAATCTGCCTGAGGGCTTGCCTGAAGCTTTGGGAAAGACTTCAAGGTGAACTAGACTGGAGGACGTCCAGTGTAGTCGCCTTGCTTTATATACCATCTACTCTATGTACACCCATGTACGGTAGATCTAATAGATATACTAATAGTCCGTATGATAAATAGTAAATCGGAAGATACGGTCTAAGGGTTCATAAATAGGAATGGAAGAGGGTATAGCATGCGTGCAACGCATGTAGAATGGAAGCATACACATAGCCATTGAGGTGATGTGGAATGGAAGTGAGTACATGCATATAGCGCATGCGATCGTGGTCAGTGGGCATTAGCCCCTGAGCATATGTGCGAGATTGGATCGCAGATCCAATCGTGAACTCTATAATAGTGTAAATGAGTGTATACAATACCTTGTGTAATGTGTATAATTGCTAGGGCTAGCCTAGACCGATAAGATAAGATCGGAGGACATAGTGACTGGGTCGCATTGAGCGTCTAGTGGCACTAGTGGTCCTATGGATCCTAGTAAAGTGTAGCATCAGGCTACTAGTCATGAGCGCAGTCAAGCGCTAGATTGTGCAAGAATAGGGGTCATAATGTAGACCTGTAACAGTATGGAGTGCAATAGGTGTGGGCAGGCCCAAGATGGGTGGATGGTGCAGAGTGCGATAGGCACAGGCAGGCCAGAGATGGGTGGATGATGCGGAGTGCAATAGGTGCAGGCAGGCCTGAGCGGGGCGGATGGTACAGAGCATGATAGATACAGGCAGGCCTGAGATGGGTGAATGGTACAGAGTGCTGTAGAATGTAAAAGTCAGGTGGGTGCGAGGTAGGATGGATATGTCTGTCCCTGGGGTTCTGAGGGTCAGGCTGTATGTTGAAAAGGGTTTGCTACGATGAATAGTGTTTTTAGGAAGCAAATCTGGCCAAGAATGACGACCAGAAGAGTTCCGGACAAAAGAGGGTGAGTTTCCGGAGGAGAACGAAGTCCGGATGAGAGCAATATGAGAGCAAAGTGGTCCGGATAACGAGTATATCCGAGCGTGATCGATGCTGAGCGACTTAGAATGAAATCCGAGTGATTTCGTGTGCGAAGAAAGACTTCCTTCTTCAAAACTAGCCATCCTACAGACTTTATAGTCCGGGTATGCCCGTGACTGTAGCTATAGAGACAGCATAGCACATGTAAAGTAACCAAAAAGGGGTGTTGAAACACCTGAGAATGTCCATGAAGGACGAAGTAATAGTCCGACTGGTTTCAAGGCAAAAACCGCTAGTCCGAACCCCGGAAGGGTATCCGCATCGCGTCCGGAGGAAATCCAGACCGACCGGATAAGCGGAAAACATTGGAAAGAGGTCTGGACACATACCAAGTGTATAAGGTCGCCCGGATACTCCTCGGATGGACTCGGGGCAATGGATGGACGCTTGAGGAATGCTGTAAAAACCTAGGATATGAACCTAGAGAGTTGTAGCTCTCTACAGCGTGATAGGTATGGGCAGGCCCGAGATGGGTGGATGATGCGGAGTGCGATAGGTGCGGGCAGGCCCGAGCGGGGCGGATGGTACAAAGCACCATAGATATGGGCAGGCCCGAGATGGGTGAATGGCACGGAGTGCGATAGGTACGGGCGGGCCTGAGATGGGTGAATGGTACAGAGCACGATAGGTATAGGCAGGCCCGAGATGGGTGGATGGTACGGAGCACGATAGGTACGGGCAGGCCCGAGCAGGGCGGATGGTACAGAGCACCATAGATATGGGCAGGCCCAATGTAGAGAGCCATCACTCTCTATGTTCATAAACCCCTATTTTCTAGTGTTCTAGGTGTCCGAAAGCATTCTATGTTGAGTCCTTTCTGTTCTGAAGTGATCCTATACCTTTCTGGACTTCAAATCACTTCATCCGGTCCGGACATCACTTTATCCACTCCGGAAAACCTTCATTTTGATCCGGAATATGTATATTTCTATTCGGATTTACCTTATCTTGTTTGTGCATATGCATTTATACTTATCATTGACATCTGGAACACTTTCCGGTGTGTTTAGGCACATACCACATGTACCTGTCACTTCCTTGGTTACAGTCTTGGGTATACCTGGACTATAAATTCTGTACTGGTACTTCCAGAACAAAAGAATCGAATCATCTGTGCACTCTTCCCTATCATCTCTGAGTCCCTTCGCATCAGCAGAGTCATCCTCCAGACCTCATTCTCATCTGGAATATAATTCCCTCCTTCTAGTCCGGAATTTTGGTTTTCAGCCATCCTCTTCTTCCTAGTCCTCCGGACCTCTTTCCAGCGCTGCAGACAGTCTCAGCAAACCCTTTTCATCACCCAACCTTATCCTCAGAACCCCAGGGACGAACATACTCACCCTACCTCGCACCCACCTGATCTTTATCACCCACACCGGGCTGGGTACTGGTTGTGGTTTGCAGAGGGGAGTGGATTGAGCAAGGACAAAGTACAAGAGGTACGAGGAGGAGCCTGGTAGTGAGTCCGAGTTAAAGGTAGATCGAAGTTAAAGTACAAGGTAGTTCAATGAAGGGTTTATATACATCTGGTAAAGGTGCTGACTAAGCAGGGCGAAGGGTGAACTAGGCTGGAAGGGTCAAGGGTATAACCATAAGGGTTATGGGTAATACTAGAAGGGATCATGGGGATCCAAAGGGTTCAGGGTAAGACTAATGAAGTGTCAAGATAAGGTGAGGATCAGGAGCGAGAGAAGAACAAGGGTTCAGAAGGAGGTCCTGATTGGAGTTCAAGGGTTTTCATAGATGAGATGGGATCGGGTAGATCCAGGGGAAATCTAGGGATATCCAAGGGAAGATCCGGGGAGGATCCAGGAAAGATCTGGGGAAGATTCAGGGAATGAAACAACCCAAACCCCTAGGTCAGTAGACCGCTTGCTGGGATGTCCGAGCTTGCTGGACAGGGATTGAGACAAGTGAACGCCCTAGACTTGACTTGGGAGCAGCTTATGCTCTGAGTACTAGTGGGGACTGGGGAAGTATCCTCCTGCCTGCTTCAGG
>JBBPLR010000708.1:0-13928 GCA_038089915.1 Sutorius australiensis
CTGGCGGTATGTTCATACTATCCACATTCGCTACATCTCTTACTCACCTGTACATAGTCTTAGCGCTACTTTACAGCGCCGCCACTCGCTTGTCATAGCTCCGACAGTTCTGCCTGTCGTGAAACGCCGATGTATTCGAAGAGGAATATTTCTCGGACTTGCCAACCTGTCCCAGTCTATCACTCAGGAGCTGCACCCAACACAGCGTGGTGCCACTGAGCCTCATCCGCTTTGACCATCGGGTTTTACACAGGTCCTCGTGAAGTGCGATCGACTCGGGTTGCGTCGCCTACCTGGCGAAGGAGGTTAGTCATAATCTGCACTTTGCAAATGATTGATGGTTGTTGAACGTTGATCATCGAACAGATCATCGTTTCCAGAAGCAATTTTGGTTCTCCTAATCACAACCGCTCTCTCGTGTTCTAGT
Organism: Sutorius australiensis; assembly: GCA_038089915.1. Lineage (NCBI taxonomy): Eukaryota > Fungi > Basidiomycota > Agaricomycetes > Boletales > Boletaceae > Sutorius > Sutorius australiensis. Next base: position 428 of record JBBPLR010000708.1, read on the forward strand.
CTCAGTCTGCGCAACTGTTGTGGTAGAGAGCTCTTGGGTTTGTTTTGCTCTGTTCCATCTTGGAGTCATCTTGGAATGTCGCTGACTCCGATGATTTGGTATTCTAGGCTTGGCTCTCGGGTCAGCGCTTGAAAGGTATATGTATTCGGAGGAAGAGGAGAGTGGTTTCCCGAGTCTGATATGCAAACGGGACGTCACCGAAGTCTGTACGTGTAAGTCACACAAAATTACCATCCTGGATCTTTCTTGTGCACACTATGTACGAGTTCGAGTGCATTGAGGTTCCCTGATGTATGTGACTGAACATGTCTGTACAATAGCACTGTTTGTTACGACTGAGGGCGTACAGTGATTCGGAAGCATACGTGATACGGAATATCGAAAGGAGACAGGCGTAAAGTACAAAGCGAATACGGAAGGGATAGCACACGGGTTACAAACAAATAGAAGAATCAACTACTACCTTTCCGGGCCCGAGAAATGAATGCACCAAGGAAAAACAGGTATACCCGAGCAAAAAGGTAAGAAAGCGTCTGTGCAGCATACCCGGGCCACGTCAGCACCAGAGTATTCTTCTTCTTTTCTAGAGCATTCTCCACTGTAATCTTCACAATGTTGTTCTTCCTGTCCTCGTCATGCGTGAAGGTACTGTAACGACGGACGACGCTGCTCCATCGCACGTTCCCATCGATCACGTCGATGAATCCATCCACGTACGAGGCGAGATACTTATCCATTTCCGGACCAAAAGACGGTATCTGGCGCTGAAACGCATAGAAGCGTTCGAGACGCGCATTGAACATCTTCTGGGAATGATCGAGTCTGCCCTGGAAATCCAGGTGGGCGGTCTCGGGAGCTTTGGCTATGGCTGTGAGAATGTTGCAGACCGCAGAGTCATGGTTGCACTCCTTCTTAAAGGAGTAAATATCCTGGACATAACAAAGATCAGGTTCCAGGGAGACAAGCGGAGGTGAAAGAGCGATCTCACGTTAGAAATGATGATTATTTCGGCTGCAGCGTCCTCCATCCCCTGGACGGCTGGATGGGCCAGGACATCATCAGGAATGTAAAGCGAACGAGAGACCCGGATAAACACGAAGAACACGGAGGTGCCCACAGACATCCGACGCTGGGCGAGATAGGATTCGATGTCATGCGCCGTGTTCTCATTCAGATGGACCTTCCGGTCACGTGCTTCTTCAAACATTCCCCTCACCATCTTCTCGTTTTCTTTGACGAACTGGGGCCAGTGAAAGGTGCCCACGGCGATCTTGGTACTAAGCAGTAAATCGCTACACCTACAGAAAATTGTTTCGTCACAGCCAAGCGCGGAGTAAGCGGATCAACATACTCGCGCATCATTTCGACGAAAGGATGCTGTACGTTCTTTGTTTCAAACCCACCCCGAAGGATTTCCATCCACAGTTTCGGAATAATTGCAACGTCGTCCGTTCGACTACGGTCACTGTATGGACCCGTAAGCACAACAGAAGCGCAGGATCGAAGGATGCGGTACGCACAAAGTATCATCTAACAGGAACCCAACTGCGGTAAAATTGGCAATCCCCATCAATTGTTGAGGGGAAGCGAGCGGGTACGTTAGTGCAGCGCCGAGGGGGGATTGATTTGCATATGCTTCCTGTCAGCGCGAATCAGAGGATGGATCAATATCAGCGACAGAGTACAGACCACCGCCGCGTGTCCGCTGAGCTTCTTCTCCACCCATTCGTTGAACACAGTTTCAACAACTTGAAAGTGGGGATTGATCTCACCCCCCGGCTTGTTGGGGAATGGCGCGTGGAAGTCGGGCAGACGGTATGCTTCTGTAGACATAAAGATGCAGGAGGGTTTTTCTTACACAATGGTGACTCTGTTTGTCCGTACCTTTTTATGCCTTGGTCATCTTGTGCATTATGTAGCGTCTCACCCAACCTCATACCACTAGATAGGGACTTGGGATCCGTGAAACATTAAAGGGACCCACACAGGACGCACACTTACACGATCTCAAAGCAAAAACCCTCCTGTCTCCTGGGAAAGACTAGCACAGTTAACGTAGCTGAATGTCAGATGTGAACGAGATGGTGTCTTGGATATGTCGTATAAGGTGAGACATGACTACGATGGACGACGCAGCCATCATTTGATGACCGGATATAGAGATTTCCGCCCCTCCGGTCTGTCCTATCTAGATATGTGAGTTCACAGGAAAAAGTGTGGCGCTCGAACAACAGTCGCCTTACGGATCAAGACCTGGGTCGATTAAGTACATGTGAAAAACTCGTGAAACCAATCGACGAGGTGGCGCATACGTACATCAGTCGGCAAAGTCCGGCATGCTGTTTCGTGTCAGAGTGTGGTCCACCGGCACGCCCAATCCATTTCTAAATCCGACATACGTAAGCGAACAGTAGACCCTTACGAGAAGGACGAATCCACCACGTCGAGGTATGGATTCGTCGCAGGCGAGAAAGGAGAATACCGCACGCATCTGCCACACATTTATTCGTCAGTGGCATCCTCGTCAGAGCACCTCCACCTCCCACACAGCCACAAGCGTCGTCTTTGGTACTGCTCACCTGCAGAGCGCTCGTCTGTTTTACGTCCGTGTGCTAGCGACGAGGTACCCCTGCGTCTCCCTGTTCACACACAATTATTCCTGTTCATTTGGCCACACAGTGGGTGCGTCACCGCGCACCACATTAAGAGAACATGAACCTGCATCGCCCCCCCATTATGTGACTAACCGACTGCCCCAGAGCAAGAGGTGGGGGGGCGTTTCTAGGGAGCTACGGAATGAGTACGGTGATGCGCTCGACTAACTCAGTAGATGGAACACTGTCTTTACATGGATTTCCTCCATTCCAACGATTCTTGGTCCCTTTACAAGATTTCTCAGATCCCGGCTAGCAGATATCTGCCCACATGGCTTGTCAGCGTCATCACGTAAATGACATCCTTCTACTGTGATCGCAATGTCGGTGCCAACAAGACAGAATATCACTGTATAAGGTCTGATCATTCGGGCATCCGTCCAGACAAAGATATACATCGTGCCACGGCTTCCGACACCCGTTGTCGCTAGCCCAGGCCATCAGCAGAAGCCCTCGACTAAGCGATGCGTCTGGCCTTTTCCGGCGACTTCTCTGTGACTACGAGCCTTTCGGTACTCTTTTCAAGCGCCTCTCTAGGGGGGACTTTGTGTTTCGTGTCTTGTCCATTCCCAAGTTGTACCCCGAGATTCGTCAGCGGTGACTAAGAAACAAGGGATGATATTTCAAATGTCAAGGCAGGTCCGCGTTGGCACAATGTGCAAGGTATGTTATATATCGCTTCAATCCCTGTGGCCCCATCTATCGTCACTTTCCCATTGGCGTACGGTGCTCCGGGCGTGGCTTGAAACGACATCGTCGTTTTCTGTCGGTGCCGACCGAGTCTTTTAGTTCATGGACACAGTATGGCGTAGCTGAGATCACGAACGGGAACCTATATCCTGACATTCGATGGCACGTGACGTATATTCACATTCCGACGATGTTTACGTACGCGTCGTTCCTTTTTTTTTTTTCGTAACACCCTGACCTCATCCATGATCCAGCACTTCTCCCGCAGCGTCCTAATGCGGCCACTCTCCATCCATCCACCCCGTTGTGAGAGCGGACTGGCTGGTCCTTGGGAACATTCCCACCGTTCATACGTCACATATCCGTGCAGACAAGGCTGTCTGAGATCTCAATTACGTCCAACCGATTGCTGCCTATCACTTCTAGGGCGCCTGAACAGGTGAGTCTATCGTCATTTTCAAATTCGATGGATTGTTTTGGAGCTTTGGACGACGGATCCTGATTCAGTTAATCAACTCGCATCCGGTTTTGGCCCCATTCGCACTACACTCAGGTGAGTATTTGTTATTTGCATGACCAATTCAAGCGGGCATATTGTTTGTACCAGGAGGTCCGGCTGAAGCGGACAGGTGAGTTTCCGTCTCACACACCCCTGATCTTTTCGTGTGTGTTGGCTTCGCGTTTTCTGGTCGTAAATTATCGATCCCTCGTGAGACTAGAATGTATGCGCTGGAGGAGACCCGGTTTGGTACCAAGTGCACGTGTGGTCCGCCCATCAGCACTATATTGGCAATAGCGGCCCTCCTTTCTGTCGCGATATTCCTTGTGCAACATATTCTCCTAAAACGCGACAATGACCGTGCGAGATGCACATTTATGATTTGCGCAATGACAGTACGACTGTTTCAACGGTGAGAGACCATGGATGTCATCGTTTGTAGTGCGTTTCTCGTTCCTGAGTCTGTTTAATCCTATCTCTTGGGCTGGTGAGTTTGTAAAGGCAAGAAGCCACAAAAGTCAAACGCCCATCTCTATATATGAGCCCCCGACGCTTCGACTGGCGGATTGTTGCATCTCAGAAGTGGCCACCGGTCCCATTCATCACTCCTTCGCAAATCTGTCACGCCTATCGTGGCAGCCCAGGCACCATTACCATGACACCAGATAGTACATCACTTGAGTTCTACGTGGGCGCAAATTCCAGGGATTGTCTTTCCCCGCCTCCGTCCTTGAACGCTGCATCCGGTGAATTCATTCCTCCGTTACACCATTTAATGCGTTCTTATCGCCGCCCGTCGCATCCTTCTGCATCCCCGACGTTCTCTATGACACATGTGTTGTATACCGTTGGGATAATCGTAATCAGGAATTAGTTATCCAAGGTGAGGGTGAGACTCCTGAGTTGGTGAGTCACTTACCATATAGTGACGCTGAGGCCCGCAGTGAAACACAGTACCAAGTGAGACATGCAGTAGGGAAGGGCCAGATTCCATATTTGTACACGTATGACGCGGCTCGATGTATCAGGGTCCCAGTTGAGGTCGTCTCCAACGAGACGTGTGAGTAGAATGTATTGAGTGAGACCATTTGATAAAGTATTGGCAGTCAGTCTGGATATACACGGCACATGCATTCTCATCATAAAATGGGTATTTCGGATCACAATCCCGTCTTTCTGCCCTTCACTGATCCCCATACTGATCCATTACTCCCACCCAAATCCTCGCTCAAACTTGACGCGAACTATCCTCCAATGTTCTGAGTTGGATTTCCTGCGATTCATCCGTTTCCCCTTCTGCGACCTCGGCCTGCACCACGGGGCCATCCGCAAATACAATCGCAGACACGACCCCACCTTGATCGGCAGTTGCTCGTGACAACACACCGAATCCTGTATCAACCCCCTGCCCATGGCGGGTGTCACGGTCATACATCTCTCGTACACTGATAATGAACCGAGGTGCCATGGGCACTATGGCAATGTAGGCAATCGCGGATAGGACAAATGTAGTATTGGAGTTCATCGAGATGGATCCATCTTTGAGGATAGCTTCGATGTTGTAAAGTGCGTAACTAAAAGCAGTTCAGAAGACGAAGGGTGGTTAGTCTTTGAGCATGGATGGGGGGAAGGACGATGATGATCGATGTAGGATTGCAGATTGAACGACATACACAGAGAAATAAATAATTCCATCCTTTGCAAATTGTTGCAAATACCGATTTGGCTGCCACACTCTGGTTGCTCTGTACACCGAAAGTGACTCTTCTAGTGTTTTAGCAACTGCGAGAATGAGGAGTGTAACACCGAAGAGAAATCGCAGGCTTCTTCCATACGTGTACAACTTGCTCCAGAAACCGTTTGTTGAATAGGAGCAGTAAGCGAAATCGGAATATGAGACAACCGTAACTGAAGTGTGTCATTTCGATTCAGCATGATTTGGAGGCACCAGTGTGATTCTGTGATTTACGCAGATTAGTGTGAGACATACCAATGAAAGATGCCCCCGGAATTCTGGTGATTCCTATCAAAACAATGGAAAGAACAACCTGTGACATATAGATGATCATTATGATCCAAAGGATCTTCTTGGATCTGTTCCACAGTGCATATACCCGCAGGAGCATCATAACTATAATTGATTCCATAGTTCAGAAAGGAGGTGGTAGTAGTAAAGCAACTCACAGTCGGCAATATTGTAGAAAATCATGAACACCCATTCGGATACCAGGAACAATACAGTACCTTTGTCAATGGAACATTCATATTTTGCACTGATTGTGTTTACGTGCTCGCTTACACCTACAAAACCATTATAACATATTCTCCATCAGAAGCTGTGTGCATACAACTGCGAGATGATAATCATTGTTCATAACTCATACAAGCATGAAATGGAAGGACTGACTTTCAAACGACCTGGTACAAATGTAGTGCCATCTGAAAACATGTGTGCTAAGTTCCGTTGACACCTGATTCAAGTGTTAACGCACCAAGGCTAAAGGCACTTGTTCATAGAGTCAGCGTCAATTGTGTACTTCAATATGCGTCGTAAAAACCATGACTTACATTGCAGAACCCAGACCAAGATAGCGTACCTATAGTGCAGTAAGTTTGGAATTTCAGAAATGTGAGGCTTGGTACGCACTAGAATAAACATCGTGGAGACCCAGGTCCATGGTTTGCGCTGTGGGACCATCAAGAACACTATGTTCGATCGAGAAATTTTGCTTAATACCCAGATATACTCTATCTTTAAGTATTTCATCATAAGTCAACATATATAAGATTAGAAGAAATGTAATACCTCGCCTGAAAATGTGAGGACTATCATGGAATGAAATTGGTCGCCCATGGACTGCGGTGCAGACACTATGCGATGACTCACGGTAATCATACGAGACAGCAACAATGACAGCAACTGTGGGTGTTCTTTCAGATTGATCACCGGTGGAGGAAATGGCCATCCGTACGAGACGTATAGTTTTTCAGTCGGATGGCTTCCACAAATGATTGCAACTCAGGAGAGTCAGACATCCTTGCAACAATGAGCAAGACAGCCTTGATGTATGGTTCCTTGACAGCAAATGGAATTAACGAAGGAAAGAATGGGGTATCACTGTGGCTGGTCAGCTGGCCTTATGGTTCCCTCGTAGTTATACCTCACAAACGGTGTATTTAATATTTGCCTTGAGTTCTATTTGGGATCACGGGTGATGTATCCCTCAGACAACTGATAATCATGGGCCATTTGATGGAGGAATCAAGATATAAGAAGGAAATGCAGGACCATCTTCATTGTGGATGCGGAGGGCTGGACGTGTGTACTGAGATAAGCAATCGTCTAGATACATTTCACAAAAGCTACTCGTTCTTTACACGATATCCATGGTGGCCTGATGTTGGGCATTCGCATGTTAGATGAGGTGAGATGGTCAATGCGACAGGTGCACCGAAGAGACTGGGCGGGGTTTGCTCGCACATTTCTATTTTTACTTTACTTTAACACCACCCTTCTATATCGGTTCCACAGCACGTTCCGTCCTCCTCGCTAAGATTGCTAAGCAGGGTCTGTTATTTCCCAAGGCTACATCAACGACCTACTGTCGGGCATCATTTGAGACACATCTAGGAAAACAACGGATATCCGTCCTGCTACTTGATTGCTGTTTGGAAACAGAAGATCGTGCGAGTCTGCATTGCCTTGCAGAGAGAAAAATTGCTGTGAACGTGGCCATGAGTACCCATAAATTCAGTGATGACGAGAACCAGCGGTGCCCCCCGGCTAATATGAAAGAACCCACCTTATCGATCATCATTCTCTCAGGAGAGGTGGAAAAGATCCACCCCACGTTCTTCTGTCATAAGTGCTAGCAATCATGAGGCGGGGTGTCAGAGCTTTAGCCAAGAAAGCATACAGTTGCTTGTTCCGATCTAGGGAGTGATAATCGGGGTTGCATAGATGCAAGGATCAGTGCAGGGTTATTCAGGGCATATCCCATGCCAACATAGCGCTCGAGAAGAGAGTCTCACGTCGCGTACGTTCGAAAAAAACATGGTGGGTTGAGTAGAGTGGGACACAGACAGTGCCAAAGGCCCACATGCGAAAGATAAGAGGGAGCAAGTTCCATCTAATGGATCCGCCGCAGCCTATACTCCATTAGTGGTGCCGACAGAAAACTCAGTTGGACCATGAGATGATACAGGAAAAGTATGGGTATGTCGCAGGTTCTGTAGGCGTGATAAGATGAAAGCCCACAAGCCTTCCCTTGCGCCGTTGATGGTGGAGACGAAACGAGGTCGAATTTGGGAGTGATTCGAGCACAACAACGTCAAATCTCGTCTGCTTCAGTCCAACCTCCCTAATGCCCATCTCTCCCACCTTCCCTCGTTTCAGGATCTCTCCCCAATGTCCCCAACTCAATTCCCGCCCACTCGATAAATCGAAGGTGCATACAGCTGGTTGTAATCTAAACGCTGTTCTGCGGAGCAGATGAACTCGTGGGGATTTCGATTATCGGGTCACTCGACCTCATAACTGGTTTCACCCCTGCTCTTCCATGTACTATGAGGTGAGAACTTGCAATTTGCTTCACGTGCGCAATGGATGATTGTAGCTCCCTTCCACAAAGGTCGAGTGGCTGCACCAGGCGAGTATGGCTCAATCGTTTAGGTTTAATCCCCAGTGCGGACCTCCAGCAACATAGTCGATGTCGGCGCCGGTGAATTTATCCCCATTTCGTGTTATCAGGCCAGTCGCGCGGGGGCATGCCATTGTTCGTTCTCCGCTGCTCTGCGCTGATACGTTGCTCGACATCACGGACTCACCCTCTATGGTAGTGCTCATCCCTCACACTGACGTGGATGCTGCTCCGCCTATTCTGTTCACAAGGTCCGGAGCATTTCGAGCCACGGGGTCGACTATTCGGTACATCTGTATTATGCGGGCCACCGCCCAATGCCAACTGTCGGATTCTGGGATGATCGTAGGTTGGTCCCTCATAGCCTCCAATTCGATTCACCCATTTCCTCTTCCTGTTATTCAACAAGCTGTGGGTATGAACGCCATGTGCTCTATAGTGAAGGATGACGACCCTTGTGTCATTCGGGAGATGCACTCGATCCTACCCGATCAGACTAATGTGAGGCATGTTTGGTCAGATCCAGCGTCCAAGCAAATAACATATCTGATGATAAGCGCTGTAAACCCCCAACAACGTTGCAAACGGTAACACCGCTTATGTTGTTCGCATTAGTCGTGTATCACCATCCCGACAATGGGCTCAGCAGTTCTCCGCGAGCTTGTTGGCCACAATATCATATCAATCTCGTTCTTCACGTTGTTCCTGATCACACTCATGTCCGCAGGTATTTATCGGCAGATTGGGTTTCCTGAGCAGAAACGGTGTTTAGACTCTAGGCAGTCGTGGCACATGACTTCCTAGCAGGAAGTCTTTGTAGGAGTGAGCTACGTGGCAGCGGGGCTGGCACGGCTGGCAAGCTGGCTTATTCGCGTCAAGTGCCTCGCCCGGTTCTCGTTTTCACACTTCGCACTCGGCGCTCCCCACGGCGCTCTAACTAGCCCTTCGCTACATGGGCATCTTTCACCGGCTCCCTCGCGCTCTCTCGTGTTCGCCATCGTGTTGCCACGGCGGCGAAACTCTACTTCGCGTCCTCTGACCTTCGACCCACGGACGCCGCATTCTACCAGCTCGCCAACGAGTCGGCACGCTCTCATGTTGACGCATCGCACGTCGTACGTCAACACTCTCCATGAATCCACTAGTACCTAACCATACGCGCGGGCTCCATCTCGGAGCCTTCTCCCTCCACGATGGTGAGCTCTTCTGCCAGCCTTGCAGGCTCCTTCTGTATGGGTAAGCGGCTCGAGAGCCCCCACTGTGCTGGGGGCCTGAGGCTCTCGGGACTGCGTCCACATCCTCACTCCTGCCATGTACACACGTACTAATACATAGTATGTACATGATATGCTCTTTGACTGGGAGCCACCATGCGATCGAACTCCACGGATACTTTGTGAGCGGAATCCATGGGTTAACCTTGTCTTTCTACGTATTGTCTTGGATAAGGGACCGGAAGGACAGATCTAAGACTCAGCATGATAAGTGTTATCTTGTGTATCGAGATTCCATCGCATGGAAGTCCTTTTTCCCCTTCGAGTACGCACTTGCGGATTATCTCTATCCCTGAAAAGATCTGAGCGGATTACGCCCATGATTATTTTACCTCCACAAATATTATGACCCTACACGAGTGCGAGATAGTCTATCATTGTACACGACAGAAAGGATGCACAACTGCGAGTCCCGCTTGAAATCCTGGACTAGAAGCTTCTCGTTACATATGGGCTCTAAACCACCGAAAGTGTCTTCGGCATAGAACTAGATGGTAGAGTAGTCACCCACCCGAGAACATACCTACATTACACACCCATTGAATTCCAAGGCAAACCAATCATGTTTATAGACATTTAGGGTATACTAGGGTCGCCAACCACGAGACAACCAGATGTATTGAGAGGGACGTGTGTACATGATCTACCAAGTTCAGAAGGCGGGGCACATGCATACCCAACATAAATATCCGAGTCAACATTGATGGCACAAGCCACCTATGTATATTTTACCAGCTCCCCACTCTGTTGTTTCTTCCCGATTTCGGAATGAAGAAATCTTGGCTCAAACCCGATGCGAGCTCTGACCTACAATTTCACTCTGCATCCCCGCTGATCCATCTACAACACCCTCTGTCTGCTGATCTTCCCCCAGGGGTGTGTCCGCGAAAGCGATGGCAGACATGACTGCATTTTGTTCAGCATTGCCATTTGATAACACACCAAATCCACTGTCTATCCCTTGGCCGCCACGGCGAGTGTCATGGTCATACAGCTTTCGCGTGCTGATGATGAACCGGGGAGTCGCGGGGATCAAGTTCGTATATTGAAACAAGGCCAGGAAGAGCGCGACCGTGCTATTTAAATTGAAGCTTCCTTGAACCACTATGACGGTGGCGTATGTGACCCTATAAGTTCATAAAAAGTATGAAGAGTTAATTTTGGGACAGCCACAAGGAACATGGCAGATGGGTTATCATATGGACCACATACTGATGCCATTGAAAAGGATGACATACACAATGAAGTAAAATATTCCATCCCTCACAAAAAGTTGCATGTACTTGTTTGGCTGCCACTGCTTGGTTGCTCTGTACATCGCAACACATTGTTTCAGAGTCGGGATGATTGCAAGAACAAGGAGTGTAGGAATGAGCACAAGTTGTGGGAGGTCCGCAACCACAAAAAGCCACTTTGCAGCGCTTGATGAGATACTACAGAAAGAGAAGCCGAGCAGTTGAGCAACTGAAACTATGAAATTGAAATGACAAATGGCCGTGTGTGTTAGGTGTATTACTGGCCTTCTAGCTCAAGACATACCTGATAGATAGGTGTTGGGATTATCATATATGGCTTTAAGGATAATATAACAGAGGACCTGTGGCACATAGATGGAAAGGAGAATCCAAAGGATCCATTTGGATCGATTCCACATTGCATATACTCGCAGAATCATTACAACTGCAACTGAGGTCGCAGTTTGGAAGGGGAATCAGGGTTTGATAACTTACTATCAGCAGCATTGAAAAATATGGCAAACTGCCAGTCATACATCATAAACAACGTGGTGCCTGTAAGACATGCTTACTCAGATGTCCCTTTAAAATAGACTTGCTTACATCTATAGTGTTGTTATCAATGCAATGTGCAACCGAAAATTTAGATACATACATCTAATAAGATATTCGTTAGTGATGGGTGACGGAATACAACAAACAAGCACGGACTGTGACGGGGCCTGAGATGAAGGTACTACCAACTGTGGATATATCCGATAGGCACATACAATCCCTAATTTTATTCTAAACCTACCCAGGGAGCCGAGACTTGTGGAGAGATTCATTGTTAATCATACATTCGAGCATGCATTGTAGTAAAAATGGACTTACATGGTCGAAGATAGACCAAAATAGCGGACCTACGGTACCATCAATTTGTAGCACTTGACAAGGCATACCTGAGCACCATACACACCACAACAAATACTGTGGAGACCCAGGTCCAGCGTCTACACTGCATGTTTGTCAATGGCACGGTGAGTGGTTGACAATAGTTGTTACCTACCCAGACATACTCTATCTTGATCGATAGTGTCGTCAGCTAAGAAATATAGATATCCGGAGTGATGTTATTTACCTCACTCGAAAACGTCAGGACTGCCATAGAAGAATCACGGTGGTCGGGTTAGTTTAAAATAAAACAGACGGCACAATTTACACAAGCATCACTCACTGTAATCATAGATGACAGCAGTAATAATGGCAACTGTAGTCTTATATGAGATTAGTCGTTAACAAATGCATGAAAGATCATACGTGAAGCATAGTTATTCATCTGGAGAAGCTCCACAGCAGACTGCAAGTCGGAGGACATGGGAACTATGAGGCAGAGTAGTATTGAGAGATCTAATAGAAAGAGTGTTCTGAAGCCAAGCGGAGAGTCTTTTGAGTAGCTTGTGGTTGGTCACTCTCCCCCTTGTCCATTATATCCTTTACCCGGTGTATTACGTATTCGATGATATGTCGTTGGGGCAGTGAGTGGTTTATGGTTCATCAACAACCCCCAAACGTATGAAACTAGAGAAGAATGATGGGGAGGTGAGAGTACATTCATTTCCGTGCGAAGTACATTGATACCATTGCTATACTCGACTGTTGGCGCTCCCGATTCCATCAATGTGTCCACACGTTTGGGGGATCCTGCAATGCATGGCATTAAGACCCCATCGTGAGTATGCATGAGCCAGTGAGGAGTATTTGCCTACTAGCTGGTCCTATGGTCGAGAGTTGAAGAAATTGTGGACGATGGTGTGTGCTATACATACGGGGAGTCATCTCCGTGAGATAGCGTAACCAAAGATTGTTGAAACTCCATCACACTTCCTGTGCTGTAGATAAGGCAGGTCGTTATGCAGTCGGGTTTGCAAAGACGTTGGTGGTCATTGCCATAGCATCACTGGAACTTCAATCCTTCCTCACCGATATATAACCCCATTATAAACCCAACAATTACCATAATTTAAATGATCATTATGACCTATAAGACATTGCTTTACATAGGTAAAACACATGACCAATACGACTACTTAACCGTGGACGCCTAGTAGGCGTCCACGGTTAAGTAGTTGAAAAACAAAGAGACCCGCCTGTGGGACACGAGGAAAGTGGTGCTTTTTAATCTTTCCTGGGTAGTTGCTGTGGCATGGATGCCGACTCGAGGGATTACTAACGTAAATGAAGGATGCTTCCTGTCAATGGGCTCCGACGTCAAGTCACGTTGTGATCGCATCGAAATCCCCATTAGGTCCACATTATTGGCCCGGTCAGACAACAGGCCTGTCGCAAAGCAACCTGGATCTTGCACTCAGCGCTCTCTAACTCCATATGGATGCCGCGTGCATTCACAGGGCACTACATTGATTATCTCCATTGCTGTGTCAGATACTCACATGGGTGACTCGATGCTATGGCACAGTTCTTGATGATCACAATCAAGGATAACTATCGGCGGATTTAAGTCCCCGCC
>JBBPLR010000709.1:0-13921 GCA_038089915.1 Sutorius australiensis
TCATGGCATTCCTGGTGGCGACGGCGAGTTGATTAGTAATGATCTACGACTAATTTAGAAGGGGGAATGTTACCTACAAAGTATTGCATTAAAGGTGATGCAGATGTCGTGTATAAGTGATGCAGGTACCTTATAATAATCTGTCGTGCACAACAGTAACTGTTGCTAATACAATACAGAATGTGCAATAAAATTACAGGGTCGCCTCCAAGACTGATGTAGGACATTAATTCCAGGGGAGAACTCGACCAGGGCGTCCTGACCATGTCCTAAACAATTACCTTGTGTCGCAGCATGTAGTCGTCGTATTTCCTGAAGGCAGGTAAGCTGAGATACCAACGATGGATTGGAACCGGAGTTCTTGACCACAGACGCGCGAATTGAGGCACCGCTGTTGTGTTACCTTCAAATTGATCCTCGATATCGAGCATCGTCACGCACGCATGCGTCACACGCGTGCGTGACGACACTCCACGTCGACATCAAACCACCTTCTACTATATCACACCTTCATCTCACCCCTCCGGCGTTCCGGGCCTGTCAGGATTAATACGGGTACCTTTTTCTGAGGGGCTATGAGGCACGTTAGGTCATAGCTCTGCTTTGTGGATCTCGGTAAGTCTGGCAGCGCAGATGCAATAGATGATGAGACGGACACCCTGATAGCTATTGTGTTCCAGGGAGTATGCGAAATCTCGTTCAGTGAGATAATGTACTGCTAGTCCTGGAACATACATCCGAGGGCATCGTTGGAGGTATGTACGAGCTTCTATCCTGTGATGAGGTTGATGACCGACGACTTGGCTGTGCTGGGTTCACCAGAGCCAATGATATTTGGAATCCGCCGACAGTGTCATTGGAAGTTTGGGTGATTAGCAATCGGGGAGACGTCGCCATTCTTCCCGGCCGCGCCAAGTTTAAATACCTCTACACCGTGCTGTGTAGTGCAACGTGTCCACTGACCTAACTCACCCCCCCCCCCCTTTTTTTTAGTTCCGTGGCACATGTCGTGCGCGTAGATGAAACACAATGCAGCATTTCCATTTCCTGGAATTATTCGATTGAATTCGATTCCCTGGGATGCACGGAGCACGAGGTTCGTAGGTCGCGATAAACACTCTCATAAGCTGAGTAAAGGACGTGATAACGGTGTTCTGATCATGAGTGCTTATTACGATAGAATACTCGTTGTGGCTTCAGCAGCTATAGATATATAGATTGTGGTGGCCAAGGCCCAAATTTGTAGATCAGTAACAATTCAAGGAAGGGAACAAATACGCGGACTTAACAAGTGCACACTACACGCCGGAGGAAGCACCTCTCAGGGTATGCAAAATCCACAGGGTGCCCGAATGTAGGCAACACTAATCACGTGTCCTATATTTCCGAGGTTGTACCTCGTGTACAGCCGAGATTGGAGCATTCCAACGTAACTGCAAAGGCTAACCCCCGACATCTTGAAGGTCCAATCTGGAATCGTCGATAACGGCCCATGATGTAGATCAAATGAATGCGGTGTCACTCCTATATAATGTCGGTTATAGACTGGCCTGCGAACTTGTACTTTGGTGAGGTTCAATGAAACATGTCTCGAACACACACCGTCAATTACGGAACGCACGAGGCAGTTTCAATGTGTACCGCCTGCCGGATCATTTGGAGCATATCCCAGAATTCAACTGCAAAACATTACATACCCCGCGGTTCGGGTGGCCCCCTGGCCCGGAGGCCTACCTCAAGCCAACAAGAAATGGTAAAACTGGCCAACCCCCCACTCCCTCTGGTTGCTTAGCATTCCGCCTGCAGGACGCCGGTGACGTGCATACCCCGAATATTATTGTATACGGTGAAACTGGCGTTGGAAAGGCGTCCGCCATAAACCCAATTGCTGGTCAGGAGCTTGCCCAAACGTGCAATGACGCCCTCGGGTGTACATTCCAACATCAATGGTACATGGTCGAGCAGAATGGGATGCCTTACGCCATCTAAGATACTGCAGGGCTGAGCGAAGGAAGCGAGGGGACAGTCCCTGCAGCCAAGGCAGAGGGTTGTCCAAAGTCGTTAATCCAGGGTCTGACTGACATGGGGGGCATCCACCTAATCGTCTACTGCATCCGTGCTACCAGGCTGACGAAGGAGCTGCGTTTCTGGGGTGTATGTAGTTGACGCAGGACGGTTTTACTGTAGCACGACCGAGACATAGGAACAATCTCAATTTCGAAGGGCTCGTAGTTCCAGGGTTGACACCGTGGGCATGAGACGGTTTTAATAGGCGCTTATGATGGCAGAAGGTCTCTGCCTTGGTGAGATAGTTACTGCAACCGAGGGATGAGATGCAATACCCCCATTCAGCATTCATTGATTTACGAAAACAAGCTTGTGCGATTTCTTTGATAAAAGCCTATTAGATGCCGCGAACCCCACATCCGGTGCCTGTTGCTCGCGTGCGGTAACAATTTCTTGACCATTTAACCCGGAGCCTATCCACCTTGTGGGTGAACACATGAGAGATACAATCGACGACTAGCAAAGCGGGTCTGTGGCAGTCGGGTGATGTCTGTGGCTGCTGAATCGTCTGGAGATAGCTGGGATGAAGTTGGTCCTGTTATACGGTAACATGTACAGTCTATTGGCGAGTGAGCATGGCAATGGGGTGAAAGGTATAGAACATTGAGGTAAACAGGGAGAACCACGCCGTCCAGTCGAACGAAACGTGAGAAAGCACTGACGATGAAAAACCAAAGGAAAATCAAAATCACGCACAATTATAAGAACGCCCGAGTGACAGTCTCCACGACCACGCCAGAGTACGTATGAGTATCTTTGGATAAGTCGATCCGGGTTTCGAGACTCGGGACAACAATTTCGTGTTTGGCGGCGGGTTGTTGCTGGAGCAGCAGTGCATGGAACGGCTGTCGCAGACAAATGGTGAGACGCAACGCCCGGGAGTAGTCATCGGAGCGACAGGTAAAGCCTCCAGTGGGGAAGTCGGTACTAACCCGGCCTTGGGCTCCGAGCCGGAGTCAGACTCGTCTGATGAAACTCCACAAGTGAAGCCATGATGTGGATCGCGTGGGTGACAGATCCAAAGATGTACAAAAACGAGTCCGTGGTTCTGTGACCTCTGTTTCTGTCGAGGAAAACTTCTGGGATATCTTGAATTCAACATGGCCGATACCAGACGCCCGGGCGTGGTAGGGATTCTCTTAACCACCCTATGCGCCAGGTTTCTTTACCAGGAAGGCGATGCGTGCACGGTAGGTGTTAGCGAAGAGGACCAGTGGTAGCTGTGTGACTCGGCCGTGGGTGAACGAAGCTACTCCTTGAAGTTGGGATAGTGAAGTTTTCAGGGCTGCCGCGTCCCCATCTCGGTATCTCGGATGGCAAGCGAATAGCAGGGAGTTTGGTTATAAACGGAAAGGGTGGCGGGAAAGTAGCTGTCGTTCGGGGAAGAACGCCCAGTCCTCGCAAGCACTCATGATCTCCTCGAGCAAGTGGCCCAGCATTGAGTCGGGAACCCTGTGGGTTTCGCCCAACCATACACGATATACTATCCGGGACTCGGACCATTTCTTAGGCATATCTTTTGAGACGTACCCTCTCTATCGAGCGGTATCACGCAGACGGGATTAAAAGCCATGATGGATGAACATGCCAATCTGGGAATCTCGTCTTTGTCAGCTGCGGTAGCCTGGTTTTATATGAAACCTTATCACCCGATGGCGGACTCATGTACATATGTTGAACCGCGGAATCCTCATGGTCACCTACCTTCCGTTCGTTTCAATACTGCACCTCACAAACTCGTCGCATTCTCGCAAGCATTCCGTGGGTCTCTGCGACACTCGTTGCAATAAGGTTTAGGGCGAAATCCCCACTAAGATTCATTATTTTGTCAGAGGGTGCATGTCCTTGATGCAAGGCGGTTTTAATGACTACATATCATGGCACGAGGTATACATTCTAAGGGGATCAATTCTAGGAGAATCAAATGGGGCAGTCGCTGCAACCCCGAGAAACTCATGCGTTCAAACCGTATATCATTGACATCACCGTCTTGTGCAAGTTCCACCCCGAACCCATTGACAGGTAGGTCTCGATAGCTCTTAGAACAGGTGTCATCGTTAATAATGTTTTCGAAAGCCAGTGACGACGGATGCCAAACCTAGCCGACCGACCAATTTTGCCGCTCCAAGCACTCTGAGCGGTCTCGCGCCTCGATCAAACGTGCCGGAGGCCAGCCAAAAAAGGTGAAGCGAGCAGTCTTCCATTCCCTTCGGCCCTCAGGATTTCCACCGCAGGACCCCGTCGATGCCTCTCCTCCAAACGTCGTCACCTTCGGTGAAACAGGTGTGGGCAAGTCATCCATCATCAACCTAATTGCTGGAAAAAAGGTCGTCCGGGCGTCCAACGACGCCCTCGGGTGTACATTTCAACATCAACGATACGTCTTCGACGTAGAAAAGAAACCGGTTGCCCTCTAGGACACAGCGGGACTGGACGAGGGAAGCGAAGGGACGGTATCTAGTTTATATGATATGTAATTACTAGTGATTGACATGGTACTGTAGAATACGTTGTCCCTCCTGACCGGACACTGCTCAGTTGTAACAATATATGGCTGCTCCATCGAAAGTTGCTCGTACACGGGGGAGGGGTCAAGAATAATCATAAACCTGAATGCAAATGGCAAGCGTACCACCTCCCGCACGAGCTGAAACATCTTCCGCTGACCAGTCTCATCCGTGTAGTCGAGGTTCACCACGAGCTTGAGTATCTCAGCTATCACAAACTCGGCGTCAAGGTCGTCGGCGCATGAGTCAGCGCGCGAGTCAGCGTCCGGCGCACGCAGGGTGCAGTCTTGTGTGATCCCTTCTTGGTACTTGTTGTAGACACTCTGTATTCGGTAGGCAAGGTGTGTCACGAGAGACCCAGGAGGGCAGTTACGTCGACCGTCACTCCGCTTCCGTCTTCAGGCTTCGTCAACACCTGAACCCGCGGCGGCACGTACCGCAGGTTCACAATCCCCAATACTCTGAATCACCGAGGTGTGCGACCATCTCGATGAGTAGTTGAACACAGCGGTATTGGATGATCTTTGCTATGGATCCTTTGAAGATTTTGAAGAGGTGAGAAACAAAACGGGCCACTGTTGTGTTGTCAGCATCGGCATCGGCTTCATCTTCTTTGTTCGTCTCCGAGGCTTAAAGACCCTATATAGCACAATCTCCCGCAAAGGCCAGACGTGCGCACTTTGATGTTCAGATACAGGATATAGGCGCCGGCAAACTTGATGACTGTGTGCTTGAGAGACACCCTTTTTCACGACAGGCACGCGGGAATGCAACTCGATGAACGCGTCTTCAAATTGCCGCTGGCCGACCAGTTTGATGCTCCTTCCGCATGGATCGACTCGATGAACGCAGCAGCGTCGGTGTGGACTTTGTACAATGCAAAGATGTTTTTCCGGTGGTTTGCGCTCGTCGTTTGAACTTGTCAAATATTTTCTGAAGGACATCCGCAACGAGGATCGTCCGGGCTGGCATCGCTGTCGGCGGCGATGACGAACGTTCAATCTTTGGACGTCGCTCTGTCTACTGGGCAGTAAGGAGAGGTCGAGAGGGAGTGTATGGGGAAGAGCGGTTCGCGCCCTGCGACGGAACCCGGCCTGCTGTGTATCCTGTGAGCTGCGAGGGCGGGTGGGAACGCCTCCCATGCGCGCGCACAGTGGTGGGGCGCTCTGTAGTTGTGAGAGTGGAGGCAGGGTGGATGCGCTGAACGGACGAGGACGAGTGGTGCGGGAAGGATGAGCGACGAGGTGGCACTGACGCCGCTTGTCCGACGACCCTGCACTGCGGGGTGACTGCGGCTCTGTTCGTGTCTCACTGCACCATAGTGCGTCCCGATTCTCTCATCAGGCAGCACACTACTCTCGGCTTACTACTCGCGCACAACTTTGTACTCGAAAAACTCAAGGGTTTCGGGCAGGGTTGTGAAGCGGGAGACAGGGATCTGGAACCATCGAAGGAGGTAGTGCGGGGCTTGAGCGTATCTAGATGAATGCGAGTTTCATACAAACGGGGTCGTAATATTGATCGGGTTCCAGAGACACTAGAGTGAATGCAGAATATTTGTGACCGTTACTGGCCGGGATCTTCCCTAGAGTCTGCACCCCCTACTTCCGTCTTGACTGGGCATATCCCATGTATTCTTTTGATTTTTGCTGCTACCCGGGGCATCTCTGCAGAGCACACCTCAAATGCCGCACCCAACATGGGCATCCGTATTTGGGAACTGCTCACAGTCACGATCAGTATACCGTTTCCCGATTCCACATGACGCATTCAACACGTACTCGTACACGCTGTGCCCTCGTTTTTTTTGGTTCTCCGTTACAAGTTTGCCTAAGCTCCCGCTCCCTCATTCCAGTGGAGTCCCGTGTCGTGTCCTCCTGCATTGATCGAGGCAGGATTTTCCTCCATGGTCTGTGCAGTATGACTCCTGATAAATCACATCAGTGGGCGCATGTCGTCGAGGCGTACAAGGTATCGTCGATCTGGGATGCTACAGGGATGACTAACCCACAGTCGGCAAGTTCTGGCGCTCGGGCAAGTTCCGGATATACTGCATGATTGAGTGGGACGACCACTCTTTCCGCAGTCTGTTTAAAGTGAACGGGTTTGAAGGCTGCAAAGAGCTGAAGAACAGAAGATATACCGATGGGATGAGAACGTGCTGACAACATCGCAAGATCCCCATCTCACCTAGAGCCTAATTGCACGCTTATCAAACGTAGGATCCGAAACGCCAGCGTCTCCACCCTAGTGGGTTTCTTCCTTCGAAAGCGACCACCGTGTACTTCAGCAGAGTCCCGAAAATAGCCTTCTCCCTTGCCCGACATAGCCAGCCGAGGATTACGATTACTTGCAACCGTGGCCTAGAACATTGTCTCAACTCCTGATTCTCGGTCGCATCAGCTGAGAGATACGCCACCACGAAACTCTTCAGGACCTATCGAGACAAGACATTCACGTCAAAAAACACCATAGGTATCCTAAGATATGATAAGCATACCCGCTCCGAGTTCATACCTGCCAATACGAGCTTGGCAAGACCAACGCACAAGAACGCCTGGACCTTTTCCGCTTCTTGCGTGTTAAGGACGCGCAACGAAAACTTGACAATGCGTTCACCTTGCCCATACCAAACATCCATCGCCTCAGGTTTGTCACGCTGGCGAATGAAGGGCGAGGGATGTCCCGCGACTCCACCCCTGCTCAGGAAATCCCCCCTCGTGCACCATCAACATGTCAAACACGATCTGCAACACCCGCGAGAGGGATAACTGGAACGAATTGAGTGCCAATCGCTGTGATCACGTCCATTCAGTGTTATATCACGGTGAAGCAACGAACGGAGGCTTACACGTGCAATAAGACAACACAACCCCGAGACACACGAACCCTTTTTTGCACAGAGCGAGTTCCTTGCGCTTCAAAGCTGGCACGATCAGCTCGCCCGATAGAATTCGAGTTGGTCGAATACATCGACGATAATGAAGATGCATACGAATTCAACTAGGATCCTAACGCACCCCCTTTCAGCTCTGGGGTCTCACGACGGCGCTGTGTGGATTTAGTTCGCTGCCTCCTACCCAACCATACGTAAGTTCCCATTGAGAACAATAATGGATTTCAAGCGCCTTTACGGAGAAAGAGAGAAGCACACGCTGTCAAAGGGGCAGAATGCGCATCTGGATATGGCAGTGTGAGAATTTGAAACTTGGAAGATAACGCTAGTCAGATAACCCCGTGTCAAATCTTGCCACGAGCGGAAGAGCGGGGTAAAGGAGTATACTTGCTCGCAGAGACCGATCATGAGATCTATGAAGAGATTCCCCCTAAAGTAGCCTGTCCTTAAAACGCAATCTCGATTGCAAATCGCGATCTAGGAGCCGTTGGATTGATTAATGCCATACCTAACGGATAACCTTCTCCCTGAGCCATTTCAACTGTTGTTTCAAGGGAACTGGGAAGACTTTCATTTTGCACAGGTATTATAGGTTTCACGGTCTCTGGTGGAGATGGATCAGCGAGTCCACATGATACATACAGAAGTGCGTCAGTGAAGAGGACGTACCGTTGGGTTGAACAGCCGAGACACTCTTTTTTATTGCCTGTCATGGTTCTGAGCAGTATGACCGCTGGGGCAGGAATTTTCTGCTCCGAAGTGCATGTATATACAGTGGCGCACACGCAGGTGACCAAAACATGACTTGTGGTATACTTGATCCACCCTGCCGCGCTTGTGCAGAAGAGGGGAATGAGATATTGCTGTGACAGACCAGTATGTTGCCTAGCCATCCACGCAGCACGAGTGAGATGCTGGCCAATATTAAGAGTCCCGGTCGACGTCCCAAACGTCTGACCTACTAACGAACTCAGGCTAGCAACGATATCCAAACTCTATCGTGTGGGGGTGAGATCGACGTACCAGTAAGCAAACCGTTACTAGTGTTCTATGCCTTATAACAGCTCGGCGGGTGCCGGGTGAGTCAGCAGAAGTGAACAATCAAGTCAATGAGCTCCGCGTTTCCCCATGCTCACGGTGTACGAGACCCGACCTGCTCAGTTGAGTTGGCACCGACCTTGAGGCCTTGAGGCCGCCACACCACCGACAGAATCCTGGCAGCGTCAAATGGTCCTTCCTTCGTCTCGCGGAATCCAGACCGCTACGCCCTTCTCCACCCATTCTACTGCACAGGTTTGCACGGAAATTACCAAGGGTCTTGAGCGTCGTGAGCATTCCAAAGGAACCAATTCTAGAACCAAGTTAGCCCAACGGCAACCCCGAGAGGTAGATGCGATCGCATACCGTTCAATGCAGTAACTGCGGCCAATCGTAGCGGGTTCTACTCGTAGAGCCGCGAACACGCTGCTGGGTCTCGGCTCTCGATTGCCCTTATAGCCGATGCGGTCATGAGAATAGTCCCAATTTCTAGCGAAAGTGGGAGCCCAACCTGTCCTACACTTACCCAGCTACCCCAGACACGTCAACTTTTAGAATCGAGTGCGATCACCATCATGTAGGTTGGCACCTTGTGTTGAGTAGTCTCTGGCGCAATTCTGTACGAGACAGTCTGTTTCGCCTTGAGAAAGGGTAAAGTTTACGGGCATTGCATCTGAACTCACTATCACCTTTGGAGGGTATCTTGGTTCGTGTTGCAGTGAACGATGATGCGCGCCCTACCAGGCTCAATCTTGGAGCTCTTCAACTCCAGGGCATACACTCTGAGAAGCTAGTGATGTGATGATGTTCGGGGGGGCTTCCACCGCTGGCGGCATGCCAGTAGGGGGAAGCTGGTTTTCGGGCTCCGACGTCGTGGAGCTATATCAAGCACAGCCTCGCGTCCCCGCGTCTCCACGACGTTGGGATCACGCTTGGGCGCTTCCCTCGGTCATTTTCTTTCGACCCACCCACTTACTCCCTCTGCCTGTCTCGCCTTTTCCTTGGTGTGCCTTTCCGTGTCGGGCCAGAGCGTTCGCTCTTCGGTTTCGGCACATCCCGGTCAGCCCACGCTGATCCCTCGCCCCATCCTGCTTGGGCCCACTCACAGCCTGGGCTCTGGTTCGGCGCTCGGTGCTCAGCGTGCCTGCATCCCCCCACCCATGGAAGGCCCACTAAGATCCTCTCGTCTCCTTTCCTAGTACTGGCTCATGTACATAGCCTTCGATCTGTATGCACACATCCTCGTCCCGACGTCCTCAGGCCCGAAACTAAGTTCCGCGAGCGGCCAACATGCATGGAGGAGTCGGAGGTTTGGAGCAGGTTCCCTTTTTGGCATGAGGGGAACATCGAGGTTTCCAGTGATCAGTCGCTCCAACATGACCCATTTAACTTTGCTCTCGCCCTCGCCGTAGTTACTAGCGTGCGCATGGATGGCCGAAGCTGTAGGCTTTCATTCTTCTTTCTGGACGCATAAGGCTGGCCCGGACGGCTCTCAACTTCTTCCTACTCATCCTCCTACACGTACTCGTCTCAAAAATGCTCAAGGTACGCATTACGCATATGATAAGTCGCAGTCGACATGCTCATGGCACGTGAAACGAATCCAAGCTGACGAGACAATATGGAATTTTGTGCAACTAGTGGCGCAGTACAATGGCATATTCGACCCTAACCTCGACCCCAGCTATCAAATGCGACATAGGGTTCGTAGCCCGAGGGGGTCGATATCCTCCACAGATGGTCCATCTTGCTATGCATGACTTCTAAATGAATAAAAAAAACTGGTATGAAAGTAGGGGAAGCACGCTATCGGTATATTCGTCCGAGGCTCAGTGTGTTTGGGCGGCCTGTGCGGCTTGAGCCGTCTTCGTTACGGGGCACGGTGCCTGCGGAATGGTCGCCTCACCACCATTCCTGAGAGGATTCGCCTTCCAGCTGCGTATCTTCTCCTCAAGGTGGAGACCTTGGGCTCGACGTGCTCGATAAATAGGCGTTCGATCATCTCGCCTAGTTTCAGTTGTGCAGCAGATTTGCCATCCACCGCGTTGGGGAGGGGGACAGGATGTGCTTGGATATTACTGTAACGCGAAGCGACATCGGCCCAGCACACTTGGGCATCTTGTTCATCGTCGCAGCCTCGCAGTACGACAATCATGGGACAAATGTCGCCGTCCGAAATGTCATAGAACGTCTTCAGCGCGTCCATGTCCGCTTGTAGGATTTTGGATTCGCGTAGAGGAGAAGTGTAGAAGAGTAGCAAGCCTACATCTCCTTCTCCAATTTTCCTTAACATTCTGCGGGCGGGCGGGAACGTGGGTGTCTGGAGGGCATTCTTGTGCATCCGGACGAACTCGTACTGCCCGTCGCCTATCCGTGTTGTGAACTTCTCCCATATTCCGTTAATTCCCGGTGGGGACTCGACAAGGGTGTCCCCGGCCATGTCGCAAACGATCACCCTGCGTGTAGTCATGGTGTTTCCTGTTCCGTCCGCAGGGGGCACCCTGCGGAGGGCAGTACGGAGGGCAGGCAAGACCCGAGATATCAACGACGGATTGGTTCTCCATGCTGGGAGCCCGGAGTACCTGACCACAAGCTCGCGTAAAAGCTTCTGTGAATCGAGGCGCCGTTGTTGTATGACCTCGTCCGCAACATCGAGTGTTGTCACGCAAGCGTGTGCGTCGAACCGCATCCCGTGCCGCTTCAGCGTTCCCTCATTCTCATTCCACCATGCCTCCATTCCGTCTTGTCGGTGTTCTAGGCCAGTCACGACCAAGGCAACAGGAGCTTTTTTTCGGAATATTTTGGCGAGGAATAAGTCGTGGTTTCGTTTGAGGTCCTGAGTGAGCCGGGCGGCGGGTATGCAATAGATGATAAGGTGAATGCCTTGCGAATCTGCCAGGCCTCGGATGAGCTCTCTCAGGTTCCTTTCCACTTGCAAGGCAGGCACCGCCCCCTCAGTCCCCTCGTCCAGTCCCGTAGTGTCCCAGAGGGCGTATGACACCCCGTTCAGAGAGACGGTGTGCCGTTCATTGTGTAATGTGCAACCGAGAACGTCGTTGGAGGTGTGTGTGAGGTTTTCTCCAGCGATGAGGTTGATGATGGATGACTTTCCTGCACCGATTGCACCACAAATGATGACATTTGGAATATGAATACGCTACGGAGCGGTTAATGAGCTACTGGAAACGATCAATGCTCATTTGGTCTCACCTCCTCGATTGTGGTAGGATATATAGGCGCTTGACGCGGAGAGATCGATCTAGAAAGTGCGAATCTGGGATGCGTCCGACATGAGCATTGGGATCCCGGTAAGTGAGTTAGACGTACGAAACCATTGTAGGGAGACGCTGCCATCCTTCCCGGCCGCGCCAAGTTTAAATACCATGCTATATGGTGCAACGTGTCCACTGACCAAACTCACCCCCCCTTTTTTTTAGTTCCGTGGCACATGTCGTGCAAGTAGATGAAACACAATACAGCACTTCCATTTCCCGGAATTATTCAATTGAATTAGACTCCCTGGGATGTACGGAGCACGAGGTTCGTAGGTTGTGATAAACACTCTTATAAGCTGAGCAAAGGACGTGACAACGGTGTTCTGATCACGAGTGCTTGTTACGATAGAAGGCTCGTCGTGGCTTCAGCAGCTATAGATATATAGATTGTGGCGGCCAAGGCCCAAATTTGTAGGTCAGTAACAGTTCACGGAAGGGGACAAACACGCGGACTTAACAAGCACTGCACACCACACGCCGGAGGAAGCCCACTCCGGGGTATGTAGAATCCGCAGGATGCCCGAATGTTGGCGACACTAATCATGTGTCCCATATTTCCGCTCCGGCCCGAGACTTGCGTAGGTTGTACCTCGTGTACAGCTGAGACTAAAGCATTCTAACGTAACCGCTAAGGCTAACGCTCGACGTCTTGAAGGTCCAACCTCGACTAAACGAATGCGGTGTCACCCCTATGCGATGTCGGTTATAGACTAGCCTGGGAACTTGTCCTTTGGCGAGGTTCAATGAAACATGTCTCAGACACGCACTGTGGTGTACGTCAATTACGGAACACACAATGAGGCAGTTTCAATGTGTACCGCCAGTCGGATCATTTGGAGCCTATTCCAGAATTTGACTGCAAAGCATTGCATACCTGGATACGCTGAGCCCAGCTTCTTCTGGTGTCATTCGCCACAGAAGCCACTCGCTAGGAACTTGGTGTGAATTATTTAGATTTCTCTCATTTGAGAACGGACACAAACAGTCAAGCGATCCAATCATGAATGGGCTTCATCCATGCATCCACTCTGCGATTCGTCTCACGGAGGGGCATATTATGTATCTTCTAAGATGGGATCGCGGACATCCTTGAGTGGTTCTAAGACCGTATGGACATAAGTGATCCCTTGCCACCATCATACGGTCACAACATATCCTGATACTCACATCCGTAGACCGCCTGCACATACTGTCTGACATGGGGGCAAGACCCTGCTAGACAATAAACAAGGAATATATATAAAACCAATCCCTTGGCTTCTTAGTGGCACGGATGGCTATGCACGGAATGATTATGTTCCGTGGAGTTCGATCGCACGGTGGCTCGTGGGCAAGGGACACATGATGGACATACTACATATTAGTGGGTAGGAATGAGGATGTGAGCGAAGCCCCGGAGGGCCTCTGGCTCGCAGCACCGTGGGGGCGAGCGAACTGCTTACCCATACAGAAGGAACTTGCAACGTGAGTGGCGGAGCTCACCCTCACCGAATAAGGCACTGGGGTGGAGCCGCAGCGTATGGCTGGGTACCAGTGGACGCATGACGAGTGTCGACGCGACATGTGTCGAGAATGTGCGCTTGTGGCTGGGTTCTCGTGGACACGACAGTGTGCGTATGGATTGGCACCAGTGAAGGCATTGAGAGGTGGGACGAGTGTCGACGCAAGAGCGTGCTAGCGAAATGCGGTGCCTGTGGGTTTGAAGATCGGAGTACGCGAGGTGGCGTGTCGCCACTGGGGCAACGCGACGGCAACGCGAGAGAGCGCCGGCAGACTGGCGAAGGATGGCGTGCGTGAGGTTGAAATAAAAAAACTGACTGTCTGTCTGTCCGTCTAGTGAGGACTGTACTGTGACCTCGGGCCCCTTTGTACCACACGAACCAAGATACACCTGCCAACTTTAGGCCCTTTCATACCATACGAGCCGAGATATACAGTGACCTCAGCAGGTCCCTTCGTACCATACGAGCCGAGATGTTCACACCGCTCACAGGCCCTTCCGTATCTTATGACCCGAAGGAATCACCCTCTGGCGGGCCCACACAGGCTCACCGTATGGTACGGTACAACATCACCACATTGTGTAGATGCCCCCCATGTCAGCCAGATCTTGGATCAGCGACTTCAGATTACTCTCC
>JBBPLR010000710.1:0-13906 GCA_038089915.1 Sutorius australiensis
TACGCTCTTGATTGTTGGTCAAGCACTATGTAAAGACACAACGAACCACGCCTCATTACGTTCCGTAACATTCCGCTACACAGGTCCTAGCGTCATCCCTTGTTCCGGACGTGGTAACCCCGTCCCTTCTCCGCATAACCGTAAGTTTGGGGTGTGTCTGCCGTGACATACTTCCGAATGTATAGCCTCACCGATGTTGGTCAAAATTCGGAACATATCACTTGGAACCGATTATTTATGCCAAGGAAAGCCTCTCGAGAATAACTCAACTGGAGCTGAGAGCCCGAGATCTGATGGGCATCCCTTCATCGGCATCAATGCCTCCATCTCGCTCGACTATCCTCCCCCAAGTCATCGTCATTGACTTGTCGCACCCACTCGTATCCGTTCTGCCGAGAGTAGCGTCACGGCGTATGCTGATCCAGCCCTTGATATTTACCGAGCAGCCGGACATGTGCATGCGCTTGCTCATCGTCGTATTGGCAAGACAGAAAGTCCACCTTATCTCATCTAACCCATCTTATCTTATCTCATATACATCCTCGCTTCGACTGACACCAGCAATAGATCATGACAACTTCATGTCAAGTAAACGCACTTGCACCTCCTTCTGTAACACGATTCATCCGACGCACCTCGCACATGCATACTGGCAGAGTCGTCGAGCAGAGACGCTCACGTCGTAGACTCGCGCGACTGTCGTACAACCACTCCACCCACACGAAAACCACAAGCCCATGAAGGAGCCAGAACCCGTCTAGGTTCCAAGTCACCTCTGGCCAGGACCGAACCACGTACCTACAACCGCTCGTCGGGAAGAAAGCGACGGGTCGCATCGTACGATACATCGTATCCGAGAACACCCAAAGTATGTACAACTACGCTACCACTGCACAGCATCCATCGCCGCCTCCATCATCTCGCTCACCGTCGGTACGACCACCCGCGCCCTCTTTACCTGTTCCCCTTCCCCTTCCCCCTCCCCCTCCTCCTTCGTATCCCCAGTCCCACCCTCCGCTTCCCTGCGCTTACCCGCCAAATACGCCAAATACGTCATACTATGCCTCACGCTCGGCGCACGCGCCACGTTCATCGGCGGCGCAGCGAACCACAACACCTCGTTCGTCTCCGGCGACCGATCGAAGTGCACCGCTATCACCAGCCCGTCAGCCCTGCTGCACACACATACACGGAGAAAGATAGCCACAATGGGATACGAATACGTACTCGTTTCAGGAGGCAGCTTGTCCACGATGGGCGGTACGCTCAGCAGACCCGCGGCCGTCAACATGCTCCGGTCCTTGGTGTCGCCGACAACACCAGCGCCAATGCCATGAGCTCTAGTGGCATGCACAGACGTCTGCGTCTGCGTAGACGGAACCGGCATCGTCGCAGGCACGCCTGTCCCTACCTTGATCGTCCCCGCCTCCGTCCCAGGATTCCTCCTCGTCCGCTTCCGCGTCCCCTCTATCTTCTCCTCCACCTTTTCCAACGGCTCCCCAATCCCCCCAGGGCCCTTGACCGCCTCGCCACCACCAGCACCAGCACCGGCGCCAGCTGCACCAATAAACGGACTCGCAAACTTGGGCGGATACACCACCCGCTCAAACGCAAAAATCGGCATAAACTCGTCCTTTTTCCTCACTTCTTCGGGAATACAACTCGCCCAATTTTTGATCTTGACAAACACCCGCTCACGCTCGTTGTACCGCGAATGACAAACGTAGAGCGGCCAACCGGGATGCCAAAATGGGGGACGGGGGCGTCCGCGGATATGGCGAGCGGTGAATTGGACGGCGATTTTCTCGAGGACGTCTTCGACGGGGTGGTCTGCGAAGAGGCCTTTTTTTTGTGTCACAGTAGAATTGAATCGAATTCGATTCATTTGTTGTTCATTTCGTTTGTTTTGTGGGACGTAACGAAATATGTTCGCGAAGTCGTTCATTTACGGACAAGAACGGAAATGGGCGCACTCATGAGCAACGAGACGATCCCCAAGTGTGAAACGACATACTCGTTTTAAACACCTCCTTGTCCATGAACTGGGTATGCACCGGGTGAAACGTCTACGTCATCGATGGTGGATAAGAACGAGAACGAGACCGAGAAAGAGACGCGGTGGATTTACCTGTTCAGGTCGATAATACCAGCAGATCGAAAGGCCCGGTTGACCCTTTTTCGAACTACCGTTTCCGATCAGCGGGCCCCGAGCGAACAAACGAAAAACAACAACAAAAAAGAAAGAAGTGACACCCACGCTTCGTCCGAGATCCAGCACTTGAACACATGCCCCACGATCGGCCGACTCGGATCGTCGGGGTTACTCAAATGTAACCAATCCGCCAACCGAATCGTCCACCCCTTGTACTGCACCTCATCCACGAACGTCCGATCCTTGGTCGAGACGCGGAACATCGTCAGACCCGGTACACCTTCCGCATCGGATGCGGCATGCATCGGGCGGGCTGTACCCGGGCCAGCGCGGATAGAGGCAAAGTGCGTAGAGGAGACATAGGGTGGGCCGGGGGGTGGAGAAGGGGACGTGAGCGCCTGGTAAAACCGCTAGCGAATCATTTCCGTGCGTGCATGCGTGCGTGCGTGGTGGGGCCAATCAGGCATCGTCCAGTACCACGTCAGGGAACGGGCTTACCTGGAGGATCAGCACACGGCCATACGACTCCGTACAGGGCTCGTACCATCGGCGGCCCTTTTCGAATAGTCGCGCCATGTCCATGTCAAACGCGTTCGAAGACGTGTACGATGCCGATCGGACACGTCCCTGTTAGATGGATGTGAACTCAGCGGACAGACCGTACACGCGCACGCACCTCGATCAGGCTCAGGGACAAGGGTGACTAGGGAAGTGTGATGGTATCGCGCGGAAAGAGGGATCGGATGACCTTACCTGGTAAGACAAAAGGGGTGAAGTAGCCTCCTCGGGGACGGCTTCCAGTGCCACAGCCAAGCGATTTCCGCTGGAGAAGAAGCATTGGTCACGACATAAAAACGACGCCAGGATCACCGGCAAGACGTACACGTTGTCCTTGTGGCTCTTGATCGCCAGCACGATTTCCAATCGTCGCTCCTATATGCGTAATAGGCCATGTTATCACAAGACGTGTTGGTCGAGAACAGAACGCGAATAAAATAAAATAAAACACAAGACGAGGGGAAAGAAGCCCACCGTGCGCGTGGGTGGAAGAGGAGCGTACCTGTGTGACCTCGGACATCCAACCTAGATCCCCAAAGCCTTCCCAACGGGGCAAGGTTTTCTCGAGCTGGCGGATGATCGCCTCGCTATCACCGTCTCTGTCTTCTCCGGCGACAGCAGCAGCCGTCGTGTCAGGCTGACCGTCCGGCTCAGGCGACATGCCCTGGACGTCCACCTCCATCATCTCGGGAGAGAGTGGACGGAGGGGTGGTGGCGCGAGTTTGGAGGGCGCATGTGCGGTGCTTCCAGACGCGGGAAGGGGAGCTTCTGCCGAGGGTCTCTGTTTGGTAGTGAGATGGGTCGATTGGGACGGATCGGGCAGCGGCGGAGCAGATGGGAGGGTTCCGTGAACCTTTTGAGGCGAGGAAGGGGGTGGTGAGTGGCGTGGCGTTGGAAGCACGGGACGCTTCTGCCATTCAGTTTCCAAGATGGACTGGGAACGCGGCCAAGCTGGTCAGATCGGAAAGAAAGGGGCGGGATGGATGAGAGGGCGAGTGCGAGGGTCCGTGGTGGTCCTCGGATAATGGAGACGGAAGTGTGTACATGACTCACTTTGAGGGTTTCGGCATCCGACGCAATTTGACTACCGGGTTCATTGTAGAAGAGGGCGTTCCAGAACACGAGGGAGAGGTCGGTATACGCGTTGATTGGGTCCTTGTACCGGTTTTTCTCCACGCTTGCTCTCACGCCATTGATACACCGCGGTTCGGGAATGACCTATAGCGCGTTTGACAAAAGGGGGGGCAAGGAGGTGGATCGAATCGAGTACCTCGTAATACTCGGGCCAGTCCGCCCTATCGACCAGGTCCATGAACATGGCCGCGAGTTGACGTTTACCACGGGGCGGTGTCGTGGCGACGATAACATCGATAATATCCTCGATAGCAGTTTTTTGCGGGGATGTCACAGGCATTTTTGAAACACGGTCGAAGACGGACGGGGACCAAGGTGGTTGTTTATTCATATTTGGCAATAGCTTTAGAATCTAACAAGACCAAACAAACACTACGGTTCTAATCCGGATTTGAGGGGCATCGCGTTGTAAAAAAAAAAAAGGAAATCGAATGCACGACAACGAACGAGGCACGAGGCGTGTTACAGGGATGGTATTCCCCGTTTCCGCCGTGATCCGGGTGGGTTTGGATCTGGGTGGGTCTTATCTGGCGCCCATCAAATCACGATCGATGTTGAGAGAGGGGTAACGCGTTGTTCGCGTCTTTTTGCTCGTCGACCTGCACGACGACCACGTATATATTACCCTCCATGAACACGGTCACCGTTCATACCCTTTCCGCCATGCAAGGTCAATTGTTACCCTGTACATTCCAGGAGCGTTCGGATCCGTTCGTACGCTTCCTCGACCGATCTTCCTTGTACGACCTACCAAAGTTACGCTCGACCGACCCCCTCGCGACGTTCAGATCCCATACTGACTGGTCAGACCCCCTCCAATTCCCCCTTCATTACGATTATTCCGACTGCATCACACTCCCGGAGCCAGCGATGCCCGCACCACCACCGCCCGACGTCTTCCCGGCCACAGCCCCGCCCCTCCCCACAACCACCCCCGCGGTGGGCTCGGACATCACACAATCCATCCGCAACGCCTGCGCAAACAGCGCGCGCGCCGCCACTTCCCGCACATCCAAGCAGGAAGGCGCAGGACCACGTCCCCGCGAGAAGAAGCACGCCTGCTGGATGTGCGAAAAGTCGTTCGACAGACCCTCGACGCTCAAAAAGGTCCGTCCGATCTACCCCATATAACTTGTTACCTCTGACAACGTCGTACAGCACCTCCTCGTCCACACCGGCGAAAAAGGTGTGTCTACATCACCCCCCTCATTCTCGCTACTGACCCCAGCCAGCGTTCGTGTGCGATACTTGCGGTCGTCGGTTCGGCGTCGCGTCCAACCTCAACCGTCACGTCAAGCGGTGCATTCTCAAACCCGTCAACGCAGCCAACAGACCACAGATGCCCACCACCACCACTCCCGCACCCTCGACCGACATTCCCCCGCTCCGCAGCGAGCCCCTCCCCACACCCGCACCCTTGCCTACGCCCGTCCCCTCTCGGTCCTCGTACACCGGCGCCGGCACCGGGAAACGCACGCGCGACGCAGACCCCACGCCCCCCTCTTCGCCCACTCAATATGGCACTAAACCCCCTACCAAACGCCGCCGCCGCGCCCCCTCCCCATCCCAGTGGATCCCTCAATCGCTCGCCGACTTCAACATCAGCCCGCCCGAATACACCAAGCCTACGCCAGTCCCGCTTCCCCCCGTGAACGCATACAAGGATCCCTCGTCGGACGAGTGGATCGAAGAGCGTAACTCGTGGGACGAGAACATCGGTGCGTTTCCGTATCATCCCTGTGGATGGAAGGGCACGTTGCCCGGTCCGGGCGTGGGGCTTGGCGGCAAGGACGTCATGAACCTCGGGCTCGTCAACGGTGGGACGTACGTCATGGGTCGACTTGTCATGGTCTGATAACCCTTCTTTCTTGCTTTTTTTTTCTTGTCGCGTTCGTGGAACATGGGATTCTTTTTTGCATCGGTTGTTACCTTTCTTACGTCCGTTACCCCGTTTCCTTGGTTATCCCTATGCCCTGTATTTATGTCATCGTCAGACACTTTTTCGATACCATGCCTAGGGACGTTTTTTTCCAAGTAAAATTACGATAATCACCGTACATACTCATGACACGGAAATTCATGTACATGCACCACAAGATCCAACGCATCTACTATCACCGTAACTTGTTCATCAACGAGTTCACCGTCTTTTCCAATCGCTCCCGCGTCTGTCGGCCCGCAACACCCTCGACGGTCTGCAACGCAGACGCAATACCCCCTTGTACACCCCCCGGTCTACCCGCGGACCCGTCGGGGACGTATGGCGTGTAATACTGTGAAGACGAGGGCGACAACGAAGGATCTGTCCGACGACGTCAATAACTATACCAACAAGATCGAGACCGAGGGACGTACGTGGCGTATATCCATGCGGCGGGGGGCCCGATGGCGGGGCATACCCTCCCTGTCCATACCCCTGGTACGTCTGGTACCCAGAGTACCCCACCGGTTCCGAGTGTGGCGGCGTATACGATCCCAGGTGAGGGGAATGGTGAGGAGGCGGGTGAAATCCCTGCCCGTGGTACCCCTGCGCTACTGCGCTGTCCGAAAATGCATGCTGTATCCCGCCTGCACCCACACCGGGGAACGGCGCGACGTGGCCCATGGGGGATAAACTATGTCCATGGCCGTGGTGATGCTGATGGTGTCCATGTCCATGACTGGGGCTGGGTATATGCGCTAGATGGTGGGGACGCCGAGAACCCGACCTCGAGCGGGAACGCGACCGTGACCGACCCCCAACCTTGTGCTTATGCTTGTGCCCATGCTTCTTGCGTGACCCGGAACGCGACCTAGACCGGGAACGAGACCGAGAACGGGAACGAGGCCGACCTCGAACATACCCCAGCTCGTGGCCTACCCCCGCAGAAGGAAATCCCATCGGGCCAGCATGATCCACACCAGGTCCAGGCGGGGGATGCAGTAGCGGGGCGTACTGGTGCACCCCCAACTCAGGAGGGTGCCCATGTCCATGTCCATGCCCGGGTGGGGGCCCGGGTGGAGGCCCAAGTGGGGGCCCGGGTGGAGGCCCGAGTGGGGGCCCGGGCGGACGCGGTCCAACCTGCAAATCATACCCCGCCTGCACAAACGACCCAGACCCCGTCCTCGGCGGCACGCGTGGCGGCGATACAGGCCGATGCGGAATCGCCGGTGCAGGACCCATCACGAACGCAGGCCCTTTGGTATCTTTGTGGTAACCATGTGGGATCCCTTGTGAGGGATGCGACATACGATTGACGAGGGGTGGCACGGACGCTGACGCTGATCCTAACGTTGACCCTGATGTCGACCCTGACGCCGATCCGGGCCGCGTGTCCTGGCGCACCACGGGCCGACTCGCCAATGCCTGTGGTGGTGGTTGCGCCGGTCGCACCCACTGGTCCTCGATGCTGTACGGCGGCGGTGCATCACCCGCAGGCCCACCCTCCGTATCAGACACCCCCCATGCCCTCAGCGCAGACGTCACACCCTCCACGTCCGCCTCGCTCGTCCCCGCAGCCGCAGCTGCAGTCCCACTGCCTCCCACGCGCGGCCGCGGACCCCAGTAATCCATGAGCTCCTTGTAGGGAAACGTCCCCCCGAGGACGCGGTCCCCGTGGAACGCCTCCGCTGCGAACCCGACGATACGCATGTACCAGTCTGCGGGAAGATCATGTCCGTCCACGTCGAGCGCGACGAACCGAAAGGAAGAATGTATGGGGAGCTGCGATGCGCGCGGCACGACGGGCATAAACGCCGTACCCTCGTCGTACCTAGTAGTCAATCAGTCAACGCTAGAGTCAGGAAAAAATGACGCACTCGTCCCACATGGCACCATAGAGCGTGCGCGCGCCCGCACGTCGCGCGTTGTAAATCTGCCGCCATAAAAATTGTCCACCGTTGCGCTTGATATCATTCATGGCCCACTTTCCGCCCGAGAGGTTGAAGCCCTGCGTGTCGGTCAGCACCGATCAATACATGTAAGTGACGACGCACGCTTCCGCCCGGCAGGACGACGGGGATGTAGTCGACCTTTCGGCCACCCTCGCGTGCGAGCGTGCGCAGGTATTCGGCGTCTGCGCCGACACGCTCGTCGCCCCATCGCTCCGCATCCTCCTCGTTGCCGTACCGCCCGACCGTCCAGGGACTGATAGCGTCAAAGCACTCAGTCCAAACCTGTACGAACGCAGGGTTACGATCCGCGTCCGAGGTCGAGGTGCGCCAGTGGCCCGAGGTGCCTGCGACGAGGTACACCCCGCCGGGTGTGGCCGATCGGAAGAACGCAGCGATAGCACGGACGAGCTCGGGTGTGTGATTGCGTCCGTTGAAGCCGAACCCTGTAACGTGGTCAGCACGTGCGTGCGTGCGTCGGCATGGTGGGACGCACCCCAGAGCACGACGACAGGTCTGTCGTGCTCGCGTAGGTAGTTGGGGCTGTCGAGGATACGCTGTTCGCGAAGGAGGTGTATCCAGTCTTGCTCGAGGATGTTTTGGATCTTGTCGGGCGATACGCCTGAGACATCGTACCTGTCCACGCGGGATCAGCACCTCGAGATGTCGAACGAGCGCAACGTACATGATGGCAAAGACACGGCCCTCGGCCTCGGCAGCCTCGCGGACCCTCTCGCCGATCTCGTCTCGCAAGTTGCGAATGCCGATATTACCCGCCTTGACCTCACACTGGCCTGCGAAGCGCTGCAAAAACGCCCCATCGACGCTGTGGCGTGCCATCCAGTGAAAGTGTCGCCGCACGGTCTTGGGATGACGCGAGGAAAAGAGGTAGACGGGGTCGCCCGAGGACGTGGTAAGCCCAGGTGCGGGGTAGAGCTCGGAGGGGTCGTATTCGGAGGTGTCAGGCCAGAGATCGGTGTTTGGGCGGCCACCGCTGGGGATGGGCGAGTTGAACCAATGAAGCCAGCCGTGATGGCCTATCTGGCGTGAGCCATGAGGGCGTCGTAGACCGTCGTTGAGAACGCACCTGGACCGATGGGCTCGCCGTCGCCCGCACATGTGAACCTGGAACGATCAGGATGGGTCGGTTCGTGGTCGGGCCACCGACACTCACCAGCCTTGGTAACCAACCAGCACCTTATCCTGGATGGTATTGGGATCGGAACTACCAGAGGTCAGCGTCACGCACGACGACGAGCTCGAAATCGTACCGTCTCGTCATCGCCATGGATGTAGTCAAAAGATAAAAATCAAGACTCCCACGATGTCCACAATGGACGACATCCTCGCTCACCGCGTCCGATTCGTCCTTGACAAGCTCACCGCGTGCGTACTACACCACCGCCCACGACGTCGCCCACTAACACACCCAGCGTGCCCGATACCGCTCGTCTGGTCATCGCCATCGCTGGTGTCCCCGCATCCGGGAAATCCACCTTTGCCGCCCGTCTCGTCCACACACTCAATGCCGCCCTTTCCAACACCCAGGCGATCCTCGTCGGGCTCGACGGGTGGCACCTCACCCGTGCCCAGCTTGACGCCATGGATGACCCCAAGCTCGCACACGATCGTCGTGGGATCCACTGGTCGTTCGACGCACCCGCCTACGTTGACTTTGTCACTCGCCTCCGCCGTCCGATCGCGCAGGAGAGCGAGCTGGTCATCCACGCACCCTCGTTTGACCATGCGCTCAAAGATCCAACGCCCGGTGCGGTGACCATCACACCTGCGCACCGCATCGTTGTCATCGAGGGGCTGTATACCATGCTCGACGTTGACCCCTGGCACGAGGCGGCTGCACTGATGGACGAACGGTGGTGGATACAGATCGACCCTATGCGGGCTCGGACGCGCTTGGTCAAGCGGCATGTACAGACGGGCGTCGCAAAGGACATGGACGAAGCTGTTTGGCGCGCAAAGAACAATGACGAGGACAGTGAGTGTTGGTGTATCGCTTTGTCGTGCATGCTCGAAAGATGTACAGATGGGAGGTTTATCGAGAGACACTTGTTCGACGTGACCTATACCATCCAGAGCATCGATGACCCCGCATATGCTAGCTGATCTGATCAAGCATCAGAGTGACTGTCCCTTATAAATACCCAATAAAAAGGGCGAAGCCACTTGTCACCCTCCGAGTCGACAATCATACCACCTTTCTAGCCGTCCTACACACGAATAGACCGGTATTGGAACGACCAGACACATCGAAAGAAGTAGTCGTATTGGGTGCTAGATCGCTTTGGATCACTCATACGATACATTGCACCTGTATTTCTTGCTTGTGGAATGTAACCCGGCTCTTTCTCGCGTTTTTCCCGCCGCACCCAGGAAGTGGTCCGGGTTCAACTAGGAAGATCGATGCCCGCTTAGCCATCACCGAGGCGGCACTTGTTCTTGGCATACAGTATGGCGAACATCATCCCATCCCCGCTCCCCAGGCTTGGCTCTTCTAGGACCAGATCATGGGACGGAGTAAGAGTTCTACTCTAGGCAGAAAAGTATGTTACCTTGCACGAGATGATACCACGACCTTGTTCCAGAAGCGCGACTGCTCTCGCGGGGGAATTGTTACGAAGGCAGGCTGAGAATGCATCGACGGCGAATGATGATGATGTGGAAAGTTGTGCCTCAGCGACACGGTATTTGTTGTTGTTTATTCGTAC
Source organism: Sutorius australiensis (assembly GCA_038089915.1). Taxonomy (NCBI): domain Eukaryota; kingdom Fungi; phylum Basidiomycota; class Agaricomycetes; order Boletales; family Boletaceae; genus Sutorius; species Sutorius australiensis. The sequence continues at coordinate 10,441 of JBBPLR010000710.1, forward strand.
ATCGGTTCCCATTGATCCTCTTATCCTCTACTCTGTAATAGTTTCTCCTCCACTGTTGGTGCTGCTCTAACAGTAACTAGTATAGAACTCAACTTGAGGACGTCTGGTCCGGCGACGACGCCGAAAATCGCCAAACGTAGTTCAAGCCTATCCTCGGATCTCCCCGCCGTTCAAGTTCTCGAACAGAAACTATCCCAGGCGCAAGACGACTTGTCCGATTACCAAAGACTCGTCACTCAAAATCTCGACACCTCCAGCCTCGCCGAGATCATAAACGACATAAACGAGCCTGGTCCATTGACCAGCGAGGCCCTTTGGGGTTATATACGCATTACCTTCGCAGCTACTGATACAACGGTATGTGTCGTTTCTTCAAGGGGCTTTCGAGACTCGGTGACTGACGGCTGCTTTATAACCCAGATATCCACGCCATGATGATCCTAGATCAAGCCCTATGCTTTATTTATCCTCACAAACCCCATCTTGTTCTGTGACGCCGCCATGCTCGATGTCAGATGTAAGACTAGTATCCTCTGTTTGCGGCGAAATTCGGCGCAAAACATCTCTACGCTATCGAGGCAAGCGACACCGTCCAAAAGACCGAAAACATCGTTTAAGCAATGGTCTAGAAAACGTCATTACGTACGTTTCTTGCTTCGAGCTCATGTCGTGGTCCTCATCCCCGCAGTTAACCTCAACGTGATACACAGCAAAGTGGAGGAAATCAGTCTGGACAGCATCGGCCAATCAATGTTCGATTCGGCCCTGCATACATGCGTCAAATCCCTCCGTCCGAATGACGGCGTCACGGAACCCAGTCAATGCAGTATTATGCAGGCGCTTTGCGAGGGAACGAGATCATCTTGATTCCCCGTTTTCGTGCGATTGAACACGGTCAGGCCTCGACCCAGGACATGGCAAGGCTCACAAAGGAGGCCGGCAGGAAATGGGTCATCGAGTAATTGCCTTTCTCAGACTTTAAGACTTTCCGTTTGTTATCCACGACCTGGATATTTCTATTTGTTCGACCTCTAGCATTCGAATAATCGAATCATGTCCGTTACCATCCTCGAGAAAAACATGGGTGGGACATCGTTCACTTCGCACGTTCTAATAATAAACAAATCCAATACCGCTTTATCGCACAAATCGACCGAGAACCACCAGGCTGCTCGTTTCCCTATATGGAGGATCAACCCGCAAATCTATATCCACAGGGACCTCAATCCTGAGAGGAACCATGAGCCTCTCAAGGACTGGGCGGAGGAGGACCCGTTCGCATGCGTCGCGCATCATCAACGCCGCGCACGACTTACCCCTGTCATGTGGTTAGTAAGCATCTCCTTGGTATAGACGGACGGTTGGTCCGTGATCATTGTCCCGTTGCACTCATTGACGTAGACCTGGAACTTGGGACCATACACATTCCTCTTGACGTCCATCGTCCCCACCTTGCCGTTGATGAAGCCGTCAGGTGGCGCCAGTGAACAGGTGATACGGACACAGACGATGGATGATGCATGTTTTTGGGCCTCGCGCGCGATCTCAAACGCCGCCCCGGCACAAAACCCTCTGGTGGAAGATCTCGAGATAGCGACAGGGTGTCTTTGGGGACAACTGGCACGATGGGCGATAAGGTCGGCGTCGGCGCTTCCCAATGCGCACATCGGGAATACCACCGAGCCTTGTTATCGGGATCTCCTGTTAGCACGTAATATCCAGATGGAGAGTCATCGTGGAGCGCGTAGAAAATATAATGGGAGGCGGGGGGTGCAACGATAGGTCAGAATGTCGGTTGCGACTCACGACAACGATCCCATGAAGTGACTAAAACACATTGATGAACGAAGAGCTCATCCAGGTGATCTCCGGGCTCACCTCCATCACGTCGAAGCCCAACTGAATGATCTGCATGACAAGGTGAGCTCCAGATGTTAAGTTCAACCGGGAAGTCGACGAACAGACTGTAACATGTAGTGCATTCTGTACGGAAACAAGCAGAGAGAATCCGTGACAGGCCAGAGGAACATGCAAGAGGAAAAGCACAGACACAATGGACAGAGCGACCCGAGCGGTGATCAGGACGCAGGAGCAGACGATAACACTGACAACATCAACCAAGGTGCGCGGACGTGACTACACGAATCATTCATGTAGAGATGACGTTCCCGCGAACACCCGTCTTGTGCTTCCTGCGCATACGAGTGAGTTTAACGCAGGTATGGTGTCTCGCAGACATACCTTTGTCTCTCACGGACGGACAATACTCGCAGACATTGCGAGAGAGTCCTTCTGAGCCCGAGATGTATAGTGTGTCGATTGTGGTGCGTACAACACACTTGCCTGAACCAAGACCCACGAGGGAGACACGACGCATCACTCGGCACTGAGGTCTGAGCAAGAATAAGCGCCAAAGATGCGAGATACACCGCACCATGACCGTGAGGAGATCGACTCACCTGGTTCCCGGACATTTTGACCAGCGACCGCACCATGCACAACAATTACATCGACGAGCACCGGTAGGCGACAGGTCTGAGAGGTGGTGAAGCGCTGCCAATGATTGATACCAAACGATCATCCTGGGTGCTGGTCGTGTTCACGCTGTATGGGCAGTGATGTTCAGCACAAATGAAAGCACGTTTTCAGCGGGGGAAGGAATGGGATTAAACGATGGGTCCTCACGGATGGCCCGAAAGAAGCCGGAAAACAACTGGGCATGAACATACAAGACATTTCCGTGTCAAACTTAATAGCAATTGGATGGTGTGCAAGGGGAACAGGAGAACGGTGTAGGACGGAGAGGACCTGAAGGCTATTTCCAAATGACGGTGTTTGGACATCGTCGTGATCTGTCCCACCATCTTCACAGACCGATAATATGTTTTCAACAACGACAGACTCTGTGAACAATGCCTAGAAAAATTTCCCTGGCCTCTGTAATTGCGATCTCGCGGTACCCATCTCTCAGATCCCACTTTCGAAGCTATCACAAGCACCACGGAATACGCCTCCAGGAACATATCGAACGTCTTAGATCCCACATTGCCAGTACAAGCTCACTCCAGCACCCAACGGAAAGGCTGGTGAGAAAAGTGGGTGGTGAAAGAGACAAGTAACACTTTGGAAGCATGTCGTTATCGGATGGTGGCGACGGTGAGGACTCGAACTGTTCGAACATGTCATTCAAGGGAGGGCTGATGATTTGGTACAAGGGTTATGTACGGGGGACGAGGCTGCCACTGCCTCATCATGACACGAGGAAGAGGAGCGAGATGAAGAAATGAAGGTATAGTATATGGGTGTGTCCCACGCACGTCGGTGTCATTGTTGATGGGATACAAATCATGGTTGCCGCTTTGTGAGTACTGCAACACACCTTTCGTGCCACGAGTCTCATTTGTCCTTTATGCGGCGTATGCGGAATCTAGGCTGCGCGGTACATGATGGCCACATCAGAGAATGC
>JBBPLR010000711.1:0-13894 GCA_038089915.1 Sutorius australiensis
AATGGCACTATTACTTTGGTGACCACAAAGATCGCCTTCTCTTCTGGCTGCAGCCGGTGCGACCACGGGAAAACCTTGGTACCGACGTACAAGGGATTAGTGAACTCAGCCACATTCGTATGTGTCACGTGTATCATTTTTCATCACTAACACACATGTAGGGTATTTGGTCGAGGCACAGTATTGGTATGCTTCTCCCAGTAGTCCCTAAGGCAAGTTGGCGTGGTTCGTTCCATCTTGTTGCTGACCTTGATTTCAGTGTCTTATATGTATGATGCAGATCCAGGTCGCATTGTGAATACTACCCGCACAATCGTGTTCTTCCCCCGAGAATCTTCGAAGACCTCAGAGGGATGCTTCACTATGCTAAGACGGGCATGTTTTTCCTTTTGGAAAATGCCCACACTGTGGTTCTCATGAAGCCTCAGACATGATGACAGCCGACTCCTCCACAAGTCCATTCACACAAGATGAACTTGTTACAATCCTGGACCTCGTCAACTCAATCAAGGGTACTTTTTTTTTGGACGTGCTGTTGTTCCTGCTGACTCTGATGGAAGGCGACGAAATGATTTCCAATTCGTACAGTATCTGGGTCGTTGGTGCGATTACATCTCATTACGTCATGAATTGGTGTTGATATCACACAAAGCACGGCTGATGGCATTTTTCAGTGCGTCTCATATGAAGTGTCCGATCCGCTTTTTCTGATTCAAAACAAGCTGAAAACCAGTTTCTGAACTTTTGCGGTCAGGCATGTGCACGTTTGAATGCAGACACACCATTGTTCGGACAACAGACCTGGAACCGTAGCTATATGTTCAAAATCGCCAACTTGTTTCTATTCGGATCAGCGAATGATCATGCTATTCGTCTGAAACGGGTCTGGGTTGATGGCATTATCATCCAGCCCCGTTGGAAGGATTTCATCAGTAGGCTGACTGCTGAATTGGCCCGGTACACTATCTTTGTGAGTCTCGTTCTCCTCTGGCGGGTAATCTTACAGTTCGCAGTCCACGGTGATGCTTGCCGTGAATTTCAGCTTCCTCGCTGTCCCTGGTGTCGTCGACCCAAACAAGCCTGCGACTGCGATCCAAATCATTATTTACTGTTCGATTGTCTCAACGATCGGATCAATCGTGTTCTCCTTTGCCTTGCTGAATGTGTACAGTGACCCAGGGTTGCTGATTGCCGGTCCTGCAGTAAGTTTCCATGCTAGACATCCTTAATGTGCTCACGTGGATCATGGCAGGCTGAAGCCATGCGGACGCTCGGTCAAACGAGATGGGGAATGGCCTGCCTTGCGATCACGCACAGCCTTCCAGTTGCCTCCCTCGTATGGTCGTACGTTGTTTTAATGCACGCCACAACTATCCGTCGTTCATGTATGCGTTTCTAGCATTGCGCTCTTCGCTACAGCTCTTTCGGTACATATATTCGGTCCAAAGCAATATTCGTCTGTCGCGACGCTGGGTGCTGAATGTCTCATCCTCGCTGCACTTGGGTTCATGGGCGCGTTTGTGATGCGATTGTTTTCGGGGGGCGAAGATGGGCGCGATACGGATGCTGTTGAGGAGGAGGACTCTATATCGTCTACACAATCGCAGGACGACCTTGAGCGCGGCGAGACGAAGTGATGATCTTTGTGGTCGTCAGCCCGTCTGTCACGTATGTGATTCGGACTCGATATCACCGTCTCGTACTGAGATGGCCTGATGCTAGTGGAAACGTACAGGGAAGAATGCGACAGGGTATCCCATAATATGTAACATAGATTGTAGATACGATCAGTGGCTCGCCATGGCGCGGTTAGGATTCCGGTTGGCCATCCAATGATACGACATGACGGTCGCATGTGTGCAACACCGTCACCTTTGCTTGTATGGTCCATGGGCGAATCATCATACTATCTCTGAACAACCCGCTGGCTGGCGGATTGCTGGTGCGACAGGTACCATCATGATCAGGCCTAGCTTGGCAGGACCCGCTTGTCAACTCCAGGAATCCTCTCCGGAAAGTGCTACATCAAGTGTCTTCCGCTCCCATCATCAGGGTCATTTCGGATTTCCGACAAACCTTTTATAAACTCCTGAATGATGAAGAGATAATTTGAACCCTTGACATCGCCAGTCACGAATTGCAACATTGACTAGAGCCCATCCCAGTATCATCATGTGTGTATATCATCCCCTCCGAAACGCGCGACGCTGCGGATGGACGCGCTGTCCAATTACACAGATCCATCCTGGGCGGTGTTCTCATGTCACACGTTTCTCAGGGTTGGGAGTGAGTTGGCTTCGTTCTCCTTATGGGTGCCTCGTGCTGCGAGCGCTCAGATCACGAAGGGAGTAGGGTCCGGCCCCGTGCACTCGAAGCTTCTCGGGCGGCGGGGGTTCGATATCAATTGCCAGCATGAAAATGGTGCGGCAGGTCGACGACCCTACGGGAACCTGGATTGTTCGGCGAGATAAGGACAAGTGCACCAGCGAGAATGTTGAAGAGGCTCCAAGTTCAATGGTTGATCAGGCCCTGTTCAATTGAGCTGGATCTACTAACAGTAATACGACGGACTCTAAATTTGGTCTCGGCGTGTGATCATCATGGACCAACAACCGGCGTGTTGCACTAATTCTACCATCCCTGGCGTTTAGACGCGCTGGGCGTTTAGCACGCCACCGTCAACGTTTCCTCTGTCTTCTTCGCCCGCTTTTTCGTCAGATCCACACACAATGGAACCCGACCAACCCAACGGTGTATGTTTTCGACTCTCCGTTGGGCGTGCTCTCAAACGACAGTGCTTTTAGGTGGCGGAAGAGGTCGAGGTCGATCAGCGCGCACTGGTAAATATCCTTTCTCGTTACCCTGGAACGTTCGATGGTGCGTCGTGTGTTCATTCTGGCGTCAGTACTTTGCTGATTCGCCACACAAGTGCTCCGGGAACTCATCCAAAATGCTGACGATGCTGATGCGCGCAGCGTTGAGGTACACTTTAAGACCGAAGAAGTTGCAGAAAAATCACAATCTGGAAACCCCGACGTCCACAACGCCAAAGTGAGCTTCGGTCGATTTTGTCCGGATTATTCAGTTCACCTCTAGTCGATAGGTGCGCAAATGGATCATCAAGAACGAAGGTGGCGGCGGATTCCGAGAGGAGGACTGGGATAGGCTTGGAAAAATAGGTAACTTCGCTTGCTTAGATCGTGGTGGAGTCTAATGTATGGTCTGGTATCGATCAGCTGCTGGAAATGATAACTCTGCAAAAGTCGGTGCTTTCGGGGTTGGTGAGTCACCCTTTATTGTCCGGTGGTTCTGCAATGCTGACCCTTGTTCCCAGGGTTTTATAGTGTCCTGAGCAAATCAGACCGACCATGCGTGAGATCGAATGGTAATGATGTCCATTCTGTCATGATCCAAGAGCACCAATATTCATCCAACATTTTACATAGGCAAGTCACTGCAATTCGAGAGAGGGAGTGACGGGAAGGTTGGTCCCTACTTTCCTGATATACACATGCTAATGGCTCGGCATCAGCTCCGAAAAGGGTTTGGGTCTTGCCCAGCGGACTCGTCAACAACGGTTGAGCTCGAGTTGCGAAATCCAGAACCATTGCCTATACTCGCCGATCTCACAAGATTTCTGGTCTCTTCTGTCGCTTTCCTGACGAAGATCGAAACAATATCTGTTCGTCTTGACGCCCTGCGCGTTCTGCGCGTAGAAAAGCAAGTCCAAAACCAGGTCGATATGGAGATCCCTCAGCACTTAAAGCCAACAAGCCCAGCGCAAGTACTAACAGCGAAATCTATACAGCATGCTGGTAAGGAGACGCCGGCCGTTTCGGGGCATATCTGACCGTCGCAGTTCAAAGGATCACGGTCAACGCCGAGGAATGGGCGTTCATCCCGAGCACAAAGTCATCGTCGACTGCTGGCGATACCAATGCCTTGGTTGAAAGCTCGGGACGTCCCGAAGAGGAGGGTTCAACGAATAGCTCTCAGCCTGTCGATATTAAACTGGACAATAGCACAATCACACACGACTTGTACACGGCAACGATTCTCGTTAATCTGGATGGGCACCCGGAAATGAAGCGGGGTGTAGAATCAAGCATGAAATTGCCTCCAGATTCTTTTAAATGCAAGGCTGTCTTTGTAGGCATTCCTCACGTCACTAGGGAATCCCCGCGGTTGATCATCCTCGTTCAAGTTTAATTCTGAACAACATGATTCCTTGGCCCGTATCAAAGATTCGGATTCGCCAAAGGCGGAACACTTTGCACGTCTTTTCTTTGGTTCACAGGGCATTGCCCCCGAGAACGACAGGCACGTGACTCGGCTCATTGTTCGACGTGTGTTGACATCCGGCTACCCTAATCGAATAGTGGTCGCCTGTTCATAGTAGGTGTCCCCCTCCGAACCATCGATGTTATCTACATATCGTCCCCAGGGTCAGAGCACCAACCAAACCATCGGCATCGGGCTACATCTCTCTGCACACTTCCTGCCCACCATGGAACGTGGTTCGATTGACTTGGCGTAGGCATTCTACATCCATATGCTTCGTGGTCGTCCGCTGACTTGTTTATCAGGAACGGCCAAGTTAAAGGTATGTCTCTCGGTTATGTCCGATCTGTTTGTCTGATGTTATCATAGCTTGGAACAAGGAAGTTCTCGGGATCAGCGGTCTTCTGGCACGCGTGATCTACGAAAAAGAAATGGATGATGCCAAATCCAAGGACGATCTTGCAATTGCAATGGAAATGGGCCTACGCACGATGTCGCGTTTCGCTTTTGGTTCTACGGTGCCAAATGGCAAGGTATCGCAAATTTTGCAAGATGCCTTCTTCTCTTGTGGCCACGATCCGAAGCCGCCGCTTCCCGTCGTATCCGATGTTGGGATCTCGTGCACGCCGAACGACCCGTTCCGCCAGACCAACAAAGATATATCGTTTCTCAAGAAGCACCCGGTGCTTCATGATGATGTGGAGGCACACCAACGTTCCGAGATTATCCGCCGATATGAAATACCACTGTTCAAATTCGAAGACATCGTGCAGGAGTTCCAGGAAGGAGTCACGCAGGACGCGATGAAGTCGTTCTTGGTTTGGTGGGATGACGTACACAGGAATCCACCACCTTCCTCTTCCAAACCCGCACGAGAAATCTTCAGCAAGAAGTTTGCCTCCAAGGCTGTCCTGATCCCGAACCAAGGTGACAAAATTGTCTTCAAGAACATCAAACACTTTACGTTTCTCCCATTGCCGGATGACCTTCGCCCTCAGGACACTCTCCAAGTGGACATCACGCTTGGTGTACCCACCAAAGGCTCCATGGAATGTTTCGGCTGGAAACAACTGCCGTTACTTCACTGGCTCGAATATGCTTGTTCTCAAGCGCGACCGCCGGCTGAGGATCTCGACCGGGATTCAGAATTGGACTACCGTATCTTGCGTGTCCTCGTCCAGTTCGCACTAGCGGAAAAGCTCTCTCAAGAGCAGTGGAGACGGGTTGCCGACTTCATGAAGGAACTAAAATGTGTGCCCACAGATAACGGACGGGAGTTGCCGGCCGACTCATACTTTGATAATGCTGCTGTCTGCCACGACCTTTCGATCGCGCAGGAGGCCGACTTCATGAGCATTCTACCGACTCCCGTTGCAGTCGATGCAGGTTTCCGGACCAGACTCATGGACATGGAGCATGCAAAAGACGTGTTGTCCCGCATTGGTGTGCGCAAAATGATGGACTGGGAGGTTATGATGAAAGGGTATGTCAAATGGTCAAACATTGCTTCTGCCCCGCAGTGACACAATTTCCAGGTTAGAGAAGGAGGCCTCAAGTGAATCTAATTATCGCCTTCTACGATATCTGGTTGCTGTTCTCAGGGGAAAGTTGACGGATCAACAGACCAAGGACTTGAAGGAAAGGAAGGTCTTCTATTCACAAGCTCACGGACATGTTTCCGCGACCGTGTTACTCTTGCCTGGTGAAGACGTGCACGACATCGGACTCCCGATTCTTGTATTGCCTCGAAATGGCCTGACCTCTCTACAAAACGACGTCGATCCGTCTGGCACGACAGTGGATTTGATCATTCAAACCTTGGGCATCCAGAAATATCCGAGCCTCAAAAAGATAATCGACCAAGCTGCTTCGTCGGAGCCGGAGGTTCGGCGCCCTGCGCTGAAACATCTCTTGTTGAATCTGGAAACCACTTACAAAGAGTACAAGGCCGAGGACTTCACGGAAGTTGCTTTTATCCCGACGAAAAATGGATCGCTCGGTCGTCCAGATGAGGTAATGCAACATGTTGGTCTCGGATGTGCGAAGTCGGTGACGTATCTTTATAGGTGTTTGAATCGCCTATATGGGAGAAGCTTGGCCTACAGCAGGTTTCCGAGGAGTCAGGACGCGAACTCACGAGACTGGGCGTCAAGAAGGATCCTCTGGAGGGCAAGATTATTGAATGTTTCAAGAACCCTGAACGCAGACCATCAAGCATAGATGCCGCCGCCGAGTTGTTTGAGCATCTACATCTGCAAGCAAGTGAGTTTTTACGCGCAATGCGCCTAGATATGATTTAACCGCGGACACAAAGATCTTCCGTTTCCAAAGGTGTGCGAAGAATTGTCAACAATCCCCTTTGTGCCCGCGAAGGACCCAGGCGCACCGTCTTCCGAGTCATCAGCTATTCAACACTTCTCCCCCAAAGATTGCTTCATCGAGTCGGAGGATACAAAGCCGTATTACCGTTGTATATTCCCGTTCGTCGATTTCGGCCAGCATGGGAATGGTTTCCTCGAATCTTGTGGTACCAAGAAGTCACCCGAGGCATCAGATATGGCCCGTAAGATACCACAAAACCCTCAGAAGTATCTAGATGCCCTTGAGAACATGGATCTGTGCGTTGCTTGTCAGCAACATGTAAAATGACTCACGTCCCCTCAGCTACCTCGAGGACTTGCGCACCATTGCCTCACAACTCGAGTCGATACCTGACGACGTGAAGCAAGGCATGAAGAAAGCCATAATGTTTCCTGCTACGAAGAACGGCGTGATTGCGAAGGAAATCCTACCCGCGGAGCAAGTGTTCATACGTGACTGGGCAGGTTCCGAGTTCATTAGTGACGTTTCCATAGCCCCCAAAGAGGATAAGCTCGAAAGTAGGCGCACTCGTTACGGCGTTCGTTACCGGTTGACTCATCTTTGTCATAGAGATGTACCTCGAGATGGGTTCGGTGTTTCTGGGAACCTATGTGCGGCATGACATATTCACTTATGGGCATAAAATCGAGTGCCGCCCAGCATTTAATCGCGAAAGAATCATTCTGCGTGTCAGGTGTTTCATGAAGAAGCGAGAAGAAAGCGGGAGGACGGATGTTTCTTTCTACGAGGAAGGGTCAAGCAATAAGCTCCGCGTGAAGGCCTGCAAATCCCTCAAGTTGAGGAAGACATTTGCGCCACCGTTTGGAATCTTGACCGACCAGATGACTACTGAGAAAAAGTCTGTCCAAGTTAATGCGGGTTTCAAATTCAGTGAAAATGATGAGTCACATACCCTCTGGATGGTCGGCTGCCCTGAAGACAGTGGAGACGGTGGAGACCTGCACCACGAGTAAGTTCATGTCCTCTATCATCACGTTTGCTGACTTCTGCAAAGTATTGCGGTGGCGCTTTGCCATGCTCTACTCAAGACTTATGGGCTCAACGACGTGCTGCTCCTGGCCTCGTTTTTCACAATGACTGATGAAAGCCTTATGGAATATTATGACGAGAAAATGCCCGAGCCCTCAAATGCTTCAGATTCCAAAGGTACCGTTATGTTCACAATACGATATTTCGATCTAATCGTGTTCGATTCGATAGCGAAGTCATCGAACAAGGTCGAAGAATTGGTGAAGCTCATACAGAAAAAGCTGGCCAGACTTGGCCAAGATATTACCCGGCCGGCAAATCAGGATGATCAGGATAGGGATGGTAAGAACACGTGCTCTTTTCCCGATGCATAATCGATGTGTCCAATGGTAGACTTGGAAAGAGCAATGGATTCTTGGGGCGGCTTGAATCCGGATGCCGATTTTACTGCGTCCTCTCAACCACATCCCGTTAGTCCCAAGAACCAAATCCGTAAATGCAAGCAAGTCCATGCCGTCCTGCTAAGAGAGAAAGGTTTGTTGTTAATGTTACTTTGTCCTTGACTTGGCCACCAAAGCCCAAATCTAGAGGATCTTCCGACGACCGACATCAAGTTCTTGGTGGCACGTGAGTACCTTTGAAGTTAACCCAGCCAGTGTTGAGGCTAACCTGAGCAGGGAGCACAAAGGGACCACTGCCAGAAGATCTCAAAGAAATGGTCGATGAATTCGCAGGGATCGTCTCACGTTTGGCTGGTGTGTTTGGCCTAAACGCATCTACATCCTGTTATCTCTTTTGGAAAGACGGAGATGAACATCTCATGGCCTTCCATCGAGACAAGTTTATCTACCTGAACCTGGCACATTACTACGAATCCGGTGAGCAACCTCCTTGCTATGCTTTGGGGTACAGCTAAACAATAACCACCTAGTGTATATAAATGGTATGGAAAAGGAGGAGGTTATTACAGAGTGGTACGTTGATTACACATTTATATGGCAGACACTCACCTTGGTCAAACAGGTATCTCATGATGGCTCATGAAATCGCACACAACGTGTCAAAGGACCATGATGAATATCATGGATCCCTTTCCTCAAGACTTGCTGTTACACATTTTCCTGCGTTCATGACATATCGTGATGAACTGTCTGCTGGGGTGTGATGGGGGAAACGAGCTTGGTTATGCGACCTTATCTGGATCATATATCGGGAGACATTACAATTCAAGTTTGATCTTTGACCTTTGCCCCGTGAAACCCATTCGACCCAAGAACGCGGACCTACGTTGGAGGGAGAACCCAGGTTCGGGTCTACGAACAGACCCCAATCCAGTGTCGTGATGGTCGCACCACAGGCCACGCAGCGAGCGGCAGTGTAACCAAGCAAGTTGGGCGATCGAGTCGGCAGTGAAGCATGCGGCTCCCAGGAGGGTGCATGCCCAATTATAGCGGGCTCAGACGGCAAGGCACTGATCGTCCAGACCAGGTTAAATTCGGCTCGGTTCATTGGCCCTTATTCTCTGTATGGATATGTTGCTAGCCCTTGGACCAATCATTTGCGCCATCATGGGCAGGCTTCTTGGGCGGTCCGACGAATGAATTAGATCCATCGTTAGTGCTTGTACTGCTTGCGTCACGGAATCAGCTGATGGTGCAAGAATAAAATTGCACCACTGGAAGGAAAATATCAGCGCATCAAAAGTACTTGACACAGGCACGGTAAACTTTGGCAAGAGATACTTTTGTTTGAGCTACTATGTTTGACTCTTGCTGTACGATCACGGCATGTTCAGGTCAACCTACTTTTGGCGTGTGATCACCGTGGACAACGTTGCATCCAGGCCTCTCACCTAGACGCCCTGGGCGTTTAGTATACCCTCCAACTCTCCGTTGTATTGTTCAACGCCTCCCCTACCACATCGTCCAAGGCGTTCGCTCAATGTCTGAATACTGTAACGGCGTATGTCACACTGCTGAGATTGAATTAAAAGAGGTCGAGGTCGACCAGCGGGCGCTGGTGAAGATACTCGCCCGTTACCCTGGATCATTCGATAGTGCGTTATCTCTGCGCTCTGGTTGCACCTTCGCTCACCCTCCAAACTAGTACTTCGAGAACTCATCCAAAATGCTGACGATGCGGATGCTCACAGAATCGAGATACACTTTCAGACTGGAGGAGCCGAGCAACCTCCGCCTACCGACAACCCCGACACCAGCAAGCTTAAAGTGAGCCTCAATCGATTTGCTCAGGATTTGGTTCAACTCTGACTTTATAATAGGTACGCAAATGGATCATTAAGAACGATGGAATTGGTTTCAAACAGGCAGACTGGGACAGGCTGGGTAAAATTGGTACGTTCATTCGTTTATTGAGGACACGGACTGATAGGCGGTCCACAGCGGCTGGCAATAACAATTCCATGAAAGTCGGCGCCTTCGGGGTTGGTAAGCACCCTTCCTATTCCCTGTCGGTTTGCGAGGTTGATCCCCGTCACCAGGGTTTTATAGTGTCCTGAGTAAATCAGACCGACCACTCGTGAGGTCCAATGGTAATGGCGCATTCACCATTATGATGAAAGCCGTTGGTAGTCATTCATGTGTTTGTCCAGGGAAATCGCTGCAGTTTAACAGAGGGAGTGATGGGAAGGTTCGTCTCCACGCTTCGTTTCTGGTGAACACTCGGTGACTACCAACAACCAGCTCCGCAAGGTGTTTTCCGAATGTCCATTCGACCCGCTGACTTCGGTAGAACTGGATTTGCCAGAGCCTGAAGCTCTCCCTGTATTCGCCGATCTCTCAAAGTTCCTTGTTTCTTCCGTGGCTTTCCTGACGAATATTACCACCATCTTGGTCCATCTCGACGACTGGCGTGTTCTACATGTACAGAAGCACGTGGAATCTCAGGATGTTGACATACTTATCCCCCAACACCTGAAACCCACAACTCCGTCGCAAGCCTTGACAGTGAAATCTGTACAGCACACTGGTAAGATGAGGTTAGTCGCTTCAGGGCACCACTGACTTGACATAGTTCAAAGGATCGAAGTCGACGCCAAGGAATGGGCATTCGAGCCAAGCTTAGCTCCGACATCACAGGTTGACGATGCCGAGGCCTTGATTGAACGCCCTGGGCGTTCCGAAGTTCGCCCAATGCGTGTCTTCCGAAACATTGGTGCCATACTGAGGGATGATGCCATCAGGCATGACTTATATACCGCGGTCATCCGGGTTAATCTGGATGAACACTCCGAGATGAAGAAAGGCGTGGAGTCGAACTTGAACGGGAAATCACTTCCACCCTCTTTTAAATGTAAAGTTGTCTATGTGGGTGCTCTTCATTCCTACGATTCGATGTTGTTAAAAGGGGGCGGTTTCAGTTCAACTCGGAGCAATGCTTGGCCGGCATCGATCCATCATATTCGTCCCAAGCAAATCGACTCTCCAGCCTTTCCTACGGTTCACATGGGATTTTCCCCGAGAATAATAGGCATGCATCTCGTTTCATTGTTTGACGGATGCTGACATCTGTTACCGGAACTTGACAGCGGTCGCCTCTTCATAGTAGGTACTACTTTTGACTATCGACACCACATTAATCCTTTAACCAGGGTCAGAGTACAAACCAAACGACGGGAATTGGGCTACATATTTCTGCCCACTTCTTGCCCACCATGGAACGTGGCGCGATCGATTTAGCGTAGGCACATTACACACAAGTGTATCATGGTCAACCGCTGACTAACTTATCAGGAATGGTCAGGTTAAAGGTATGTACATAGCCACTCAACACCGATGAAGTTTCTTGTCTGATGCTGTCGATAGCTTGGAACGAAGAGGTCCTTTGGATCGGTGGTCTCCTGGCACGCATAATCTACGAGAAAGAAATGCATGGTGCCAAGTCGAGGGCTAATCATGCGAACCACTTGGGTCTGTGCACAATGGACCGTTTCGCCTTCGGGGCTACCACACCGCATGGCGGGGTGTCACAACTCCTGCAAAATGCTTTTTTCTCTTGTTCCCACGAAATGAAGTCCCCGCTTCCGGTCGTGTCCGACGTTGGGATCTCATGTGCATCGAAAGACCCGTTCCGCCAAAGCAAAAGGGACCTCCCGTTCCTCAGGACATACCCAGTCCTGCATGAGGAGGTACGGTCATGCCAACTCGCCGAGATCATCCGCCGATACGACATCCCGAAAGTCAAATTCCAAGATATTATACAGGAGTTTGAACGTGGAGCCTCGCCGGATGCGATGAAGTCATTCTTTCGCTGGTGGAATGGCGTCAAGAGGAATTCACATGCCTTTTCGAAGAGTTCGCTGGATGAGTTCTGCAAGAAGTTTGCTTCCCAGGCCATTCTGCGCCTAAGGGACGGAGTGGAGATTCCACTACAGAAGATCAAATACTTCACATTTTTCCCACTTCCGGACGACCTCTCTCATCCGAACTGCTTCTACATTGATGTTTCACAGGGCGTACCTACCATCGATGCTGTCACGTGTTTCGGTTGGAGTCCACTCCCTCTACTTCTCTGGCTCGAACATGTTTGTTCTCAAGCACGTCGCCGTGCGCTGAATGAAGACCCCGGCCAGGTTTCGGACGTTGGCTACCGTATCTTGCGTTTCCTTGTTCAATTCGCGCTGGCAGACGATCTGCCCCAAGAATGGAATCGGGTAGCCGAGCTGATGAAAGATCTCAAGTGTATACCCACCAACAAAGGGTTGGAGTTGCCCGCGAATTCATACTTCGACCTGGCTGACGTCTGTGAGAGTCTTCCTGTTGCAAGGGAGAGTAGTTTCATGGACATTCCGCCGACTCCCGCTGCGGTCGCTAGAGGTTTCGAGACTAGATTCGTGGAGTCGAGCGTTGTCCGGCAGGTGCTGATACTCATTCGTGTACGTCAGTTCATAGACTGGGACTATGCCATTGGAAGGTATGTCAAAATCGTCCTGGCAGCTCTTGTTCCCACATGACATATTCTGTAGGTTAGAGAAGGATGCCTCAGAAGAAACCAACTATCGCTTTCTACGATATCTGGCACGCATGTTTGGGACAGGGCGGATGGGTCGAGGCCAGACCGAAGGCTTGAAGGCGAAGAAGGTCTTCTATTCAGAAGATCGTAGTCGGGTTTCCTCAACCGAGTTGCTTTTGCCCTCTGAAGACGTGCGCAAACTCGGCCTCCCGGTTCTCGCTTTACGACGCAATGGGATGACCTCTCTGCAAAATGATGTCGATCCATCTGGCATGTTGTTTCCAGTGGAGTTGTTCATCGTCGAGCTGTTGGGTATTAAGAGACATCCGACCCTAGACAAGATAGTCGCACAAGCTGCTTCGGACATACCAGATGTTCGGCATTCTGCGCTTCACTATCTCTTGTTGAATCTCGAGGCACACTACAAAGCTTACAAATCCGACAACTTCGCTGAAGTTGCCTTTATCCCAACGAAATCTGGGTCACTTGCCCGTCCAAATGAGGTAACGTGACTTGTTGGTTTCGGACGCGTGAAATCGCTAACTTCCCTGCGCAGGTATTTGCTCGTCCCGTATGGGAGAAGCTAGGCTTCACTCTCATTTCCGACGACTTGCGTCGTGATTTCTCAAGATTGGGTGTCAAGGAGGATCCACCTGTAGACACGATCATCGAACATTTGAAGGATCCGGAACACACGCTGCCGGACCTAGAGACTGCTGTCACCTGGTTTGAGACCTTATACTCACACGGAAGTACGCCCACGACTCGCGTTGCGTGCGTAGATAACATTCTAACCCTGGTTTTAAGAACTCCCCGTTCCAAAGTTGCGCGAAGAGTTGTCATCCATTTGTTTCGTACCCGTGGAGAGCCCTGCCCCTTCTTCCGACTCATCCCCTCTCCAGTACATCTGCCCGAAGGATTGTTTCATCATGTCATCCGAAACGAAGGCGCACCATCGTGACATCTTCACGTTTGTTGATTTCGGACAGAACGCGAATAGGTTCCTAGAGTCGTGTTGTGCCAAGAAATCACCTGACGCATCAGATCTCGCCCAGAAGATATTAGCGGATCCTCAGGGATACCTGAAAATGGTCGGGAATACTGATAAGTAAGTAGTTTAACAACGACATGTCAGATGACTTACCTTTCTTTAGTTACCTCGATGACTTGCGAACCATCGCTTCGCAACTCGACTCGATGTCTGGGGACCACAAAGAACGTATGAAGAAGGCTCCCATGTTTCCTGCCGAAAAGGATGGCACGGTTACTGAGACGCTATTTCCCGCAGAGC
>JBBPLR010000712.1:0-13888 GCA_038089915.1 Sutorius australiensis
TAAAGATACTAGGTTGCACTAGGAGGCAGCGACTAAGGGAAGTGGTACTTGAGTCGTATCTTTGAAGAGGGGAACTCTCCAAGAGGACTTGACTGGGGATACCAGGCAAGACCCTTGGGTTTATATACAGTTCTACTGTATGTACATGATGTGGTCGTATCTAATGATCTACTACTCTATATAGACATATTGCTCTGGAACGTTCCAGGGTGTAGGGTTATTGTACAGCCATAGGGCTGTGGGTACATTGCCTTCGAGGCAGTGTGGAATGGAAGTGAACAGCCATGAGGCTGTGAGTGGAGATTAAGTGCACAGCATGGCACAGCCTTGTGTAGCACGAAAATGAAAAGTAAAGAAGCAAACCATGAGGCAAACTCTGTTTGTCTGGGCTTGAACTTTATAATATTGTACACATGACCAAACACGGAGTGGGAATGTGGACTTAGAATCATAGCGCGTTGAGCACTTAGAGTACAATGGGTGCTTAGAGGTCAATAGCCTTGGGGAAGGGAAGGTAGTGACTTGAGCATGATCGTTATGCATTGCAACCGCTTATGTAATAGGGGCAAAAAGTGTACCCCTATAACACTATCCCCCCTCTAATGATCGAACTCCGGGCGATCAGAGGTAAGGGTTGAAGAGGTTGAGATCTTGTGCAAAGATCATCATGAGGTTGCACGCAGCACGAGGGTTGAGGACATGGAACTCGTGGATTGCGTCAACACAGTTGGAAAGGTTTTCCTTGGGTTCCCATGTGTGATCCTCGATGTTGTAGCCCTTCCAGTGGACTAGGTATTCAAGCTTCCTGCGCCTGAGATGTGAGTCAACGATGAAGTCGACTTTGTAGATTTTGTCATGATCATCGGTGACATGTACCAGACTGGGACAGGATAAAGGTTGACCAGCTAGCAGTTCGTGGTAAGGTTTAACCCGTGAGATGTTAACCGGGTTATGGATCTTGATAGATCAGGGGAGTCGTAATCTAATGGTGTTCATTCCGATCATTTCTTCAACTGGGAATGGGCTGAGCCATTTTTCAGTCAGTTTCTTGGATTGGCGTGTCAAACAGAGGTTTTCCGTGGCCAACCAGACTTTGTCACCTGGCTTGTAGATAGGTGCCGGAGTGCTGTGTTTGTTAGCTTGGGTATGCATGCGTTCCCTTGCCTTTTCAAGGTTGGTGCGGGTTTCTTCTAGAGTGTCCCACATGGCGCATGTGAAGTCATCGGTGGCAGGCGCCTTAGAAATCTGTGGTTCAATGCCCATTTGTGGAGTGTAGGATTTTGTGACTTCAAATGGTGACTTCTTGGTAGAAGCAGAGATTTTCGAGTTGTAGGAGAATTGTGCAATGGGTAACCAGGTGGGCCAAGTGTTTTGCCACTCATTGCAATATAATTGGAGATACTGCTGGAGATCCCAATTCATTTGTTCAGATTGCCCATCCATTTGCAGGTGATAAGCCATGGACATCTTGCTAGAGATGCTGAGATGCATGCAGACTTCTTGGAAGACTGTGGAGGCGAATTGGGGTCTGTGATCTGATACGATCGATTGTGGGAGCCCATGGTGTTTCCATACGTGGTGGAGGAAGAGTTTAGCCATGTCTAGCATGGTGATGTTCTTCGTGCATGGAATGAAACATGCTTCTTTCAAGAAGCGGTCAACAACTACCATAATGGAATCATATCCGGATGATTCAGGTAGGTCCATGGTGAAGTTGCAGGTGATGTCCTGCCAAGGTCCCTCGGGGACAGGAAGGGGTTGGAGTTCTCCATAGGGAGGATGATTCGAGCCCTTCATGCGTGCGCATTTGTCACATCGAGTGACATAATCTTTGACATATTTGGCAAGATGGGGCCAAATGTAGAATCATTTGACAAGTTCGAGGGTCTTGTCATACCCAGGATGGCCTGCTGGAGGCAAGTCGTGGGTGGTCTCTAGGACCTTGAGATGTAGATCTGGGTCGTTTGGGACGAAGATCCGGTCATGGATGTAGATAAGCCCATCTTCAATATGGGCTGAGGTGTGTTGTTCACATACTTCGCGAACCGTGGATTCGTGCATCAAGGCTGTCTTAGCCTTAATGAGCATGAGAAGGTTATCCCCATCATCCTAGATCTGGACATGTCCCTGTGAGGGGATGGCCTGGATTCATCCGGGGTCTATAAGGACGATGCCCTTGTTGTCATCTTTGACTTCTTGGGCGTGATCAGGATGGCAGCTTAATGTGTCGGCCTTCGTATTCGTAGCTCCAGGCTTGTAGTAAAAGCGGTAGTTGAGGCGCATAAGGTATTGCACCCAATGTGCCTGTCATTGATTAAGGTTCTGTGCCTGCATGAACCAAGTGAGGTTGGCGTGGTCATTCCAGACCTCGAATTGTTGTGCATCTTCTAGATAGTGGTGCCATATTTCCAATGCGCAGATAATGCTCAGCATTTCCTTATCGCATACAGGATAGTTCCGTTCTGCAGGCATCATGGAGTGGGATGCAAAGGCGACAGGGTGCCATTTGTCATCTTTCTGAATAGAGAGCACTGCTCCCGTGGCATAGTCTGATGCATTGGTTTCTACCTGGAATCTACAGTCGTTGTCGGGGTAGGCAAGAACCAGTGCAGTGGTGAATGTGCGTTTGAGCATATCAAATGTCCATTGTTGTGGTTCTTCCCACATAAAATTGGCATCTCCTTTTAGGAGGTCATTCAGAGGGCGTGCCATCTGGGAGTAGTCCTTGATGAATCTCCAGTAGAAGTTGGCTAAGCCCAGGAATGAGCAAACGTGCTTGATCGTGGTGGGGTTTGGCCAATCAAGGATGGCAGCGACTTTGTCCGTATCCATCTTGATGCCATCTTGTCCCACAGTCATTCCGAGGAATTCTACTTCCTTTACTGAGAAGGAACATTTCTCCGGTTTGATGAATAAGTTGTTTTCTTTTAGGCAACACAAGACTTCCAGCATGATCTTGTTGTGTTCGGCTTGGTCGTCCATCTTGGTGAATATCATGATGTCATTGATGTAAACAACAACATCTTTGATGTTGGCAAATATGTCATTGACCATCGTTTGAAATGTGGCTGGCAAGTTGCATAGGCCAAAATACATAACGATGGGTTTGAAGGCGCCTCGGTGGCATACAAAGGTGGCCTTCCATTTGTCTCCTTCTTTGATGCGGACATTATTATATCCCCATCGAAGGTCCATCTTTGTGAATAGCTTAGCTCCCTTTAGTTGATCTACAAGTTGGGAGATCAACGGCAGTGGGTAGTTATTCTTTACCATGTGCTTGTTGAGGTATCGATAATCTTGGACCATCCATTTCTTTCCATCCTTCTTTGGGACAAAGAAGGATGGGGGAGGTCTGTTCCGATTTAGAGGGTCGGATGTAACTCTTTCGTAATTGGTCATCTATGAACGCGGATACTTCCTCGCATTCTATAGGGGAAAGAGGAATCAATCTGCCCTTCTTCGGTTTGTACGTGTCCTTGAGATTGATAGCATGGTCCCAGGGTTTCCTAAGTGGGATCCGTTCTGATTCCTTCTTATGGAACACGTCAATGAATTTGTGGTACTGCTTTGGGACTAGCCCTTCGGCAGTTTCCTTGGGTTCATCCGCCTTTGGCTTCTTCTCCTCTAGGGCACGGATGGTTTCGTACACCTGGTACTGGATGTCTTGTTCTTCCTTTTCGAGAATTCGGAGGAAGAGGGCTTTGTCTTGCAAAGCGTGGCAGTGGCGTGGGCAGCGGGTCAGTCTTACTGTTCCCGTGCTCCAGTCAATATCGGGGTTGTGGTGTTTCAACCAGGAATAGCCTAGGATAAAATCATTCTTTCCGAGATCCGTGGCTTCCGTGGTGAGATGTTCCCAATGTCCTTTGAAATCTATAATGATGTTGGCAGCATGCGTGATGGAGCCGGCCAAGTTCTTGGTTCTGTCCACGTTGTAGACAGGAATAGGTCTTTTGAGTGGCGATAGGGGAATCCCATTCTTCTTCACCCATGTGATGTCGATAAATACAGCATTGACTCTGCTGTCAAGGAGCGCTTCTGCCATATGCCATTTCTTGTTGTCCTGATGCGGTGAGATCTTTATCTTCATGTTGATCTCTCCCATAGGCCACATGTTGCAGATGAAGATGTCATGATCTGGGGTTTGGGGTTTTGATGTAAGGGAGGAATTAAGCCCAGGAGTAACATCCCTGGCAAGCTCCTGCTCTGCAGAAGGCCCCTCTGATGGCGAGTAAGAAGAATCTGAGTCTGTCGAAGAGTCAGAGGAAGTGTTCGATTCTACATCAGAATCCGTGTCTACAGAGTCTGTGGATATAGTGTCCATTGACAAAATACTGTACCTGTTCGGGGGTAAGGCTGTTGGAGACCTGGAACTCCACAGGCCTAGGCTTTTCCCAATTTCAAATATTCAGCGGCTTCTGCCTTTGACATCTTGGCGATCTTGGCTCGCCAATCTGAGGTGTCCTCTTTTCCTGAAGAGGCCTCCTTGGATTTCTTGAGTAGTTTTCTGACTTTTTGGTCAATTGCATCTTGGATCTCTGGGGAGATTGTTTCTTCGTCTTCCGAGTCGGTGTTCACCGCTCAGGCTTTCCTTGAGGGCCCTTTGCCCTTGTTTCTCTTACAGGACGGCTTGTGATCGCCGCCTAGGAACTTGCATTCAGGGCAAGTAATCTTTGGCAATTTGCATTGGCCTGCCCCATGGCCAGTCTGTTTGCAGTTGTAGCATTTCAGGGTGCTACCTGAAACAACCCAAAAGACTAGCTAGGTTGCACTAGGAACAGCGACTACTAGAAGAGTGAAGATAGAGACTTAGGAGTCGTATCTTAGGAATGTCTTGTGGGGAACACTCCAAGAGGACTTGACTGGGGTTGACCAGCGAGTCCCTTGGGTTTATATACAGTTCTACTGTATGTACATGTGTGGTTTGTATCTAACGATCTACTACTATATATAGACTAGGGTATAACCCAGGGCGCAGGGTGGCTGTAGGGTCGAGGGTTCGTGACATAGCCGTAAGGCTGTGGAGCGGAGATTAATAGATAAGGTGAAATGGAAGCCATGGTGTGCGACATGCTGTGGCTGGAATGGAAGAGAAGCGTGCACAGCACGGAAATGGATAGGAGGCAAACCATGAGGCGAACTCTGTTCGTCTGGGTGTGAACCTTATAATAACGTACACAGAACCAAGCAGGGGACTGTGGGAAAAGGGACTTAGGCTTTGGATGCATCAAGCGTCTTGCGGGCGCTTAGAGGTCAGTAGCCGTAAGGACGGGGACATAGTGACTTGAGCATTGCCATTTGGATGGATTAAATAGGGGCAAAAAGTATACCCTGTAACACTACCCTTGCCCTTGTTGTTGCTGCCCATCATAGCAGAGACGTCCATTGCATCTGGGTCCTTCCTTCTGGACCATTGGTCCTTCCGGACCCTTGACTTTCCTGTGAGAAAGTCGATTAATTCGAGATTGTTCCTGATCATTAGGGCATTCTCGAGGAACGTGTCGAGATTGTCGGAGAATTTGTTCATCTTCCCCATTTCTTGGATGATCTCTTTTCTCAGCCCCTTTGTGGTAAGGAGGTGTATTGCATGCTTTGGGTCAACCCCCGATCTTTCGAATTTGGGTTGCCATTTGACGAGGAAGTCATTGATCCTCATCTTTCCTTGCTCCATCTCTTCGAGCTTCTGTGTGTTCCAGACTTGCTGGTTCGAAGTTCAGAAGAGGGAGGTGACTTCCTGGACAAGGGTTGCCCAGGCATATCCTTGCTGCGGGTTGTATAGCCACACCAGGTAGACTTGTGCGAAGTTTCTGGCCTTGTCCCCTTTTAGTTGGGAGAGGACGGCCACTACCGCCTTGGAACTATTGGGTGGGATGGTGGTGGTGTTGGTGTGGAGCCAGCCCTGCATACGGGCCCACCATTCTTCGAACTTTGCATAGGTGCCATCGTATGCACTGAGGTCTGTGAATATCTCCACCTTCAAGGAGGAGGGGATTTGTTGTTGTTGGCCTCATGGGGTGGGGCCTTGATCCTCAAGGTCTCATACCCGTTCCCTTAAGGCATGGATGTCATCTCCTGCTTTGGCGAGATGCGTGATGGCCGCATTGACCTGGTCTTGTGCCATCTGTGTGGCATGTTGGGCCTCATGGATCATCGTCTCACGAGTTATCCCTCCTTGGATAATGGTATTGATCATGGCCACCAGGGCCGCACATTGCTGCTGCCAATCGAGCATCTCGTCAGCGAGGATGTCTGCCCAGTTTCGTGTGGACATGATGTTGGATTTAGGGTAGGTAGTTGAGGAGATGGTATACTACGTCTCCTGTCACTTCGTCATACACTGGTATCTCTTCTACCAGTTGGGCTTGGTAATGGTACCATACTATGTTTGGTACTTGCTTGGCTTAGTGTTGCTGTTGAGGTGAAGTAATTCAAAGGTTCGTTTGGTTAACTTTGGGAGAGTGCCAGTTCGTCGCAGTTCAACAATGCTGAATTGGGAATGAAGTCAACTTGTTCACTTCAGGAGATCTGTCAAAGCCTACACTGATTATCTCTGGACTACCCATTGATACCACAAGATAACTCCTATTGTATCTAATAGTACTCTTGATGTAGACTTCGACCCCAATCATAGGTGCAGGTGATGGCTGGCTCTATTCAGACATTATAAGCGACACTAGTGTCAGATGGATCATTGAATTTTTGAGGCAAAAAGTGTATGGTGGCACCAACAATCTCGATTCTTGACTTGTTTCCTCTTTTCAGGCAACTGAATCTCGAGTCCACTGGCAATGTCAAGCTCTCAATATGATTTCCAGTCATGGAACTCAGCCTCTCATACTACAGAGTGCACAATTGATTTGGTCTGCTTCTGGGAGGTAAGCCCCGAGATTTTGTTCCAGCATGGAATTCATGAGTTTACTATGTATTGCAGCAACATGAGTGTATCTATCCATTACTCTTTCACATCACCATGGATGTCCTGCCAGCTCAGGCATCCTCAGTCCCATCCGAGCATATTTTTTTCATCCAGTAAGTTGACATGCACTGAATGATGCAATAAACTGTCCCCCGGCATCCTCGAAGCACTTCAAATTCTCAAATTTACCTACAAGCAAAGTCAACTCAATTTCACTCCAGATCTCGTTTCCAATGAGAAGGATAATGTGATTTCAGGTCCCATCACGCCCAAGACAGTTGATGAACTGATGGAATTGGGAGCACTCGATGAACTGATGCAGTTATTTGGAAACGAGTATGATGACTGGGAGTAGAATATGTTGAGCAGTAGACTCATAATTTACAGCTTTCTGATTGGTTAGGCGGACAGGCTGCATTCCAGCCACTTTGTCTTGCATTCAAAGTGTCACTTCGCCCAAATTCAACACAATGAACTGACTCGAATTCATGCTTATTCAGCACTTCATTTCGGTTCTCTTTGCCTTGCGGCAACACTAGCTCGGCTTCCTGAGGAGGTGACGGTCCCTCAGGTCGTAAGGACTCGTTTGTTGTGAAATACGAATACAAGTGCAGCGGGTCAGATGAACTTGGTGCAAGCCCTCTCTGTTTGGCTGCCCAGTGTTGTCTATCTGCTGCTGTGATCTGCCTCGTCTCTCTCCTAAGCGTCAGTCTCTCTCTTCCTGCACTTGGTAGAACCTGTGGGTAAAATCCTCGACTTGTGCTAGTGGGACGTGGACGTCTGGTGATCCTCCTCGAGAGGGCATGGGGATGTCATTTGGATCTATGGAGTGGTGGTGTCCGCTGGGGACGGCTGATTGCTGATCATAAAAATTGGTAGCCCCGGATAAGGGTCTGACCACTCCGCTGGAGAGCTCTTCTAGCGCCTGCAAGAAAACTCATGTTGCAGTTCCTAGATCTGGGAATGGGCTATCCACATGCCCTGTGTTATCTCTGGTACTGGAGACGCTGTCACTCGGTCTTATGTGTTCGCCCTCGTTAGAGTCGAAAAGGAAGTGGTCTGGGTAGGACAACCTGTAAAGGAGATTCTGGTGCGTGGGCTCTTGACGCCGCACAGCAGGGAGTGGAGCAAGCATTCAGTGGAAGTGGATGACCACTAAGATGCGAGGTAAGTCTAGTGGGCAATCCTGTAGAGAGATGTGCATCCACTAGCAATGTATGCTAGAAGGGTGAAGATGAGTGCAAGGTAGTAGTAGTAGTCAAGTCCTAATGAAACAACCCTAAAGATACTAGGTTGCACTAGGAGGCAGCGACTAAGGGAAGTGGTACTTGAGTCGTATCTTTGAAGAGGGGAACTCTCCAAGAGGACTTGACTAGGGATACCAGGCAAGACCCTTGGGTTTATATACAGTTCTACTGTATGTACATGATGTGGTCGTATCTAACGATCTACTACTCTATATAGACATATTGCTCTGGAACGTTCCAGGGTGTAGGGTTATTGTACAGCCATAGGGCTGTGGGTACATTGCCTTCGAGGCAGTGTGGAATGGAAGTGAACAGCCATGAGGCTGTGAGCGGAGATTAAGTGCACAGCATGGCACAGCCTTGTGTAGCATGAAAATGAAAAGAAGTAAAGAAGCAAACCATGAGGTGAACTCTGTTTGTCTGGGCTTGAACTTTATAATATTGTACACATGACCAAACATGGAATGGGAATGTGGACTTAGAATCATAGCGTGTCGAGCACTTAGAGTACAATGGGCGCTTAGAGGTCAATAGCCTTGGGGAAGGGAATGTAGTGACTTGAGCATGATCGTTATGCGTTGCAACCGCTTATGTAATAGGGGCGAAAAGTGTACCCCTATAACACACCCTTGCTGTCGCCCTCACCCTTGCCCTCGCCCCTGCTTTCACCCTCGCCTTCACCCACCCGCACCTTGGGTTGCATCACAGTCACAACCACCTACATGCACCCATTCCCCTCCACAATCTTGCCCTCACCCTCTCTTCATCTGCCTGCACCTTGTGTTCCATTGTGGTCACAACTGCCTGCCTGCACCCATCTCCCTCCACAATCTCACCCTTGTGTGCTCTTGCTCTTGTGCGCTCTTGCCCTTGTGTGCTCTTGCCCTTGTCCTTGCCTTCATCCGCCCACTCCTAGCATCATATCATGGTCACAACCACCTGTGTGCGCCTGTCCCCCTCCATGGTCTTGCTCTTGTGCACTCTCACCCTCGCCTCACCCTCACCCTTGCCTTCATCCGTTCACACCTTGCATTCTGTTGAGATCACAACTGCCTGCATGTGCCTGTCCCCCTCCATGGTCTCACCCTCACCCTTGCCTTCATCCACCTGCACCTTGCATTTCGTTGTGATCACAACTGCCTGCATGTGCCTGTCCCCCTCTGTGGTCTTGCCCTTGTGCGCTCTTGCTCTCACCTTGCCCTTGCCCTTGCCTTCATCTACCTGCACCTAGCATCACATTGTGGTCACAACTGCTTGTGTGTGCCTGTCTTCCTCTGCAGTCTTCCCCTTGTGCACTTTCGCTCTTGCCCTTGCCTTCATTCACCCATACCTAGCATTGCGTCATGGTCACAACTGCCTGCATGTGCCCACCCCCCTCCACAATCTTTCCCTTGTGCCCCCTCACCCTCACCCTTGCCCTCACCCACCCGCACCTCATGTTGTGTCATGGTCACAACTGCCTGTGTGTGCCCATCCCCCTTCACCATCTCGCCCTCACCTCATCACATTGTGGTCATGATTACTTGCATTCACCCTTGTCCTCACCCTCACCTGCCCTCACCTCGCCTCACATTGTGGTCGCAACCACCTGCCTGCTCCCTCATGAAGACGAGGGCATGACAACAGCGAGAGCCACCATAGCAACAATGATAGCACAACCGTACACTGTCACTGTAATTATATTCTGATGATACTACACTCATGTTGTAGATAGATAATTGTAGATAATCAGATCCCTTTTCCCAGTTTGAATGTGGCTGTGAGTCTTGACACAGCTTCCTTCCAAATCCAGCTTTTCTAAGTTAAATCTCAGCTGTGGTGGAGTTCCAATTGCATGGGCAACTTAAAATCTTACTCTTGTTCCAGAGCACATTCAGAGCACATTCAGAGCCATTCACAACAGCTCTGACATCTATTCAGGGCTCCCTTGAGCCAACCTATTGATCCCATGCACTATTGATAAGCCCATTTGGTCCTCGTCCCATAAGTCAGCATGCAGCACATGGAGCATGGTCGTACGACCGCCACGACCTCGTGTAAACTATAGTCAGCAGATCTGGCACTGGGCAGATACTATCAGTAGCCACTGGATCGCGGGATTCAAATCAGTATGACTCGTTGAGGAGTCAGCAGCGTCATCGACCCTCTGCTGCCAATGAGCCGTCCGTGTCACTCACTCGAGCTTCCCAGAGTGGTCCCAAATGTGACTACCAGGCGGCAGCCTCCGAATCGTGGTGACCACTGGCACTGCAGCCCTGACCGAGCGGCACTCCGGCATGCCGTCCTCCATGACTGATCGTACAAGCCGGTGACCAGCAAAGTACTCACCAGCGCTAAAACCGTCGCTCAGTTGTTGCTTGTGATTGGTCTGAGAGTTGAACCCTCTGTACCCCATTTCATCACGCGTACACGCCCAGACGTGGTCTTTTGTTTTTATTTCTGTTAGCCATGTGAGGGTAATACCCGGGTGCGATCGTATGCCCGAAATTTTTAAAGATAATGAAAACCAGCCATGCGCGGATGCGCGGTGTGGTAGCGCTGGCCCGATCCAAACTCAGAGAACCGTGACCGTGTGATGACACTCCCAGTGAACGTATGTACCGTGAGTGAGTCGCGTTCGATCCCCGAATCAGTGTGTCTCATCATGTGCACCTGATCGAATGCACAACAACCATGTAGGAAACATAATGGTGAGGCTCGAGTGTCTGGGTCCTTTCTAATATCGATCCACTGTGTGTGAGTCTAACGATGGATAGAGGGAGTGTGGTGCGCACCGTCAGATGGAACCCTGTGGCAGATGGTTGAGATCCGTCGTTTGTTTGCTGTGTCTAATAACATGTCGGTTTTCTGCCATCACGAGAAAAACACTTTAGACGAACCGGTCCAGCGTCCTTTGCAGCCGTGGCACCTTGTCCACTGGAAGAGGAGTCTGGCTGTGCACGGTCGGTGGCTGCACTTTTGCAAGACGATTTATTCTAAAGAGTCCAATGAGTCTCCGTAACACAGACCCTACGAATGACGAACCTCTTTCTTTGACTGTTTCGGATGAACAGGTCTCGAAACCGCTCGCTGAGGACGTGTCAGTCACACCACACTCTCTCATCTACAACAAGTGCTCACTCGTGTCAGTTGACCTGCTGCCATGCTTGAGGGTTTGGTGTGTGCGGATTCGAGAGAAACCGGGCCCTTGCGATTCACCCTCTGGAGCCACTTTTTCAATATTGAATGCCTCTGCGGTGCTTCGGTACTTGCCACTTGCGGTGGCTCGTCCTCAGACATCTTCAATGGCGTCAACGAGGATGGAAGAGAACAACAAACTGGTTACTGACCTCCTCAAAGTCGAATGCTTGACCTTGAGTCGGTATGCTCGAGGTGATCTCGACCTGTGATGTAACACTAATGACAATTCGTCTAGGGGTTGAAACAACAGGCACGCACATCGATATCACTATTGAATGCTTCTGGATCGAGCGCAATGGCATCGTTACGGTCTTCGATATTCCCAAGTCGCTTATACCGAGTAGAGAGACAAGCCACCAGGTTCTCCAACGAATATGACCGATATGGATGATCCAGAGGGTAAAGTGCCAGTGCTTCCCGGTTAAGGACAATAGCCTCATCAAGGTCTTTCATTTCCTCGAGCTGCCTGTACTGAGTGAACAGATACACTGCGAGCCTGTCTAAGGACCCTGAGCGCTCGTGGTGTCCTGGCGGATGGAGCGCCAGTGATTCTCGACAGAGCTCAATGGCCTCATCAAGGTCTTCCTTTGTCCAGAGTTCGTCGTAACGACTGAAGAGACCCGTTGCGAGATTGTTCAAGTGCTCTGACCGGCGTGGATGTCCAGGTGGACAGAGTGTCAGTGTATCCCGCCCGAGCTCAATGGCCTCCTCAAGGTCTTCCATTCTGTCGAGCTCCCTGTAGCGAATATAGAGATGAAATGCAAGATTTTCCAAGGTGATTGGCCGGTCTGGATGTCCGGGTGGTTGGTGCGTTAATGTTTCCCGGTCCAGCAAAATCGCCTCGTCGAGACTTTTGGCTACCCCAAGTTGAGTGGAATGAATCGCGAGGTTGTTCGAAGACTTTGGCTGGAGTAGGTGTCCCGGCGGACTGAACGCCAGCGCACCCTGGTCGGGATCTTCCATTCTCCCAAGCCGGCGGTGACGAGTGGAGAGATACATTGCAAGCGTGGTCAAGGATTTTGACCGATCTGGGTGTCCTGGCGGACAGAGCGCAAGTGCATCACTCCCAAGGGAAATGGCATTCTCGAGATCTTCCATTCTCCCAAGTTGGTCATGACGAGTGGAGAGAACCGTCGCGAGCCTGGTCAAGGATGTTGACCGGCCTGGGTGTTCTGGTGGACAGAGCGCGAGTGCATCCCGGTAGAGGGAAATGGCTTCCTCGAGATCTTCCATTCTCCCAAGCTGGCGGTGACGAGTGGAGAGATGCATTGCAAGGTTGGTCAAGAAGAATAACCGGTCTGGGTATCCTGGCGGACAGAGCGCAAGTGCATCACTCCCAAGGGAAATGGCATCCTCAAGATCTTCCACTCTCCCAAGCTGGCGGTGACGAGTGGAGAGAACCAACGCAAGCCTGTTCAAGGATTTTGACCGGTCTGGGTGTTCTGGTGGACAGAGCGCGAGTACATCCCGTTTGAGGGAAATGGCTCCTTCGAGGTCTCCCATTGTCCCGAGCCGGTCATGCCGAAGGAACAGATCAGTTCCGAGGTTGTTCAAGGTTGTTGATCTGTCTACGTGCCCTGGGGGGCAAAGTCCCAGCGCTTCCCGGTCGAGCAGAATGGCTTCCTCAACATCTCCCATCGTTGCGCACTCGTCGTAATGAACGCGCAGAAGATCTGAAAGTGAACCCAAGCAAGAATATCGATTGGCATGGCCAGATGGACAAAGCTCCAGTGCCTCCCGTTTGAGCGCTATCGCCTCCTCGAGGTAGTTGACCCCATCTCCTTGCTTAAACTTGGTCACAAGTAATTCTGCCCGTGCATTCAAGTCTTCAACTGTTCGACGCATCACTTAAAAACTCCTCACAACAACGGAGAAAGACACGTACTTATTGCACTGTCCATGGGGGTTTGACGGACTCAATTCGACGTGCGAAAATGTCATCCAGTGCACCACAGCAGTAGCCTCACGAGTCATGTGAGTAAAACGGAAAAGTTGTCCCGACGACATTTTCGGAGTCTGCGGTCCATCTCGCTTGACCTACATATCGGTAACGATCAACGCTCTGCAGTGTCATCTGCAATGGGGCTGTCGATCAATTGCTGAGAAACGCACCAGATGCCGAGTTGAAGTTGAAGACAAAGTTCAATCCTTGTCCCCGCAAAAAACAAAAATAGGATAAGTCACGTATGCAGGGCTTAATTGAAGTGATATGGCACGTAGGTCGTATCATGCTGAGTCCATTACCGAGACCACTGGGAACTACACTTGAGCGGTGTAGCATAGCACACGTTATTATGAACATCCATGGTTGAAACGTCTCTTCATTGCCAGCTCACTCCCGTTCATCTCACCTCCTCCCCCTCGAGTCCCATGCCGCTCAGGCTAGCACTGTCGCGAGGTGCTCATGCCTCCAGTCACCACTCGGGGCTGAGGAACACTACATGCTCTCGCCCGCAACTCTCGTTAGCAGCCCTCCTGTCCCTATGACCCGTATATATAATTTAGTATGCCCTCACTCCAGTCAAGCGATTCCCAAAGACAAGAAAAC
>JBBPLR010000713.1:0-13881 GCA_038089915.1 Sutorius australiensis
GAGCATATGTGCGAGATTGGATTGCAGATCCAATCGTGAACTCTATAATAAAGTAAACGAGTGTATACAATACCTCGTGTAATGCGTGTAATCGGTAGGACTAGCCTAAGCCGATAAGATAAGATCGCAGGACATAGTGACTGGATCGCATCGAGCGTCTAGTGGCACTAGTGGTCTTATGGATCCTAGTAAAGTGTAGCATCAAGCTACTAATGGTAGGCGCAGTCGAGCGCTAGATTGCGCAAGAATAGGGGTCAATATGTAGACCTGTAACATTGATAGAGACGGCAGTACCTGTTGTGACTCCAAGCCACAATTGAACATCAGATACACTAATGTGTTTAGAGGCCAGCTGAGTCAAATGAATAAATCCTTTTTCCTTGAAAATAGGTCCAAATGGAGTGAAAATGATGCCATCTTGATTCTGTTCAGGGTGCTGATTGAGATGGGTGAGCCAGTTGGAAATAAAAGGAATTGGTGGTGCAGAAACAGGCGATGTTGAACGTGACTGGGAATTAGAGCTGGATGATGTTGCCATGTGAGGATATGTGGGTGGTACAGTGTCAGACGGGGGTAACAGCTGCTGAGCACCTGCAACCTGAGGCCAGTTAGCCAGTTCCTCCCATGGCGGAAGGACAATATTGACAGCAGGGTGTGCGGGGTATCCATATCCACCCGAAAAACCCTGAAAACCAGGCATGCCAGGCCCTGAGCCCATAGGACCTAGTCCAGGCATCTGTGGAGCTGGCTGGATGCTAGATCCTTGAGTATGCCATCTTGCAGTTTGGGTTGGTAGGTTAACTGGCTTCTCATCTATGGTTGCATGGCCATCCATCTGAGCATATGTGACATGTTAGCAAATACTTGAATGAAGTATATGCACTGGATCATAAACACTATGTATGATAAATATTAGCTTTGCATGAGTACAACATAGAGAGAGTACTTATGACAGGTATCAAGATCATAATTTGCCTGAGCTGTGTCATTGCTCAAATGGTTAGCCTTTTTCAGAGGCCTGACCACTTTAGACTTTGTAAGCTTGCCAGCAGCGGCCTGAGGAAGTCATGTGTAAAGTTCTTCCATTGATGGAGCTAAGATGCTGCTCTCATTCTCGCTCTTATCCTCATCATTAGCATCTGGGACATTCATGTCAAAGTTCTCAGTTTCCTCACTACTATACCCATTAGTGGCTCCCAGTTTTGTGAAAAAGGTGTCCACTTGAGGATTAGATGTGTAGTCAAGAGCATTGACTTCATCAATGTCAAGTCCAGTGGAGTCATAGTCGACAGCAGAGTCTTGAGTAAAGATAGGAGAATCATATGGTTCATCAAGCTCTGGAATGGCAGTCAAATAACCAGGGGTCAAAGGTAAGGGAGTCACAGCAATGGTGGCCTTACATGGTGGTTGCTGACTAATACTTCGGATATGCTGCCATTTGCTCATTGGTGCAGCTGGTGCATGCTGATCAGTAGGCTGATGATCTTTGGGAGCAGCTAATTCTAAAGTATCTGGTGGAGCACTGAGACTGTGACTGGATCTAGCTCCAGTGGCCTTTAGTGACCTCTCCCAGTGGAATGGACACTCAGTAAATCCACTTGTCTAGCATTTGGAGCAGACAATGTTGCCAGAAAGCATCTCACACTTGATTTTGAGTGAGCAACATCGGGAGCATGCAGTTGGGCCTTTTTTCTTCATATCTGAATGATTATTTGATAGTAACACAAGCAAAGATCAGCAGAGGAGAATGAGATTTAACCTCAAACATACCTGAGGATTGAAAGTCTTCTGCAGGTGCTAACTTGGAGATTGCCCTTTTTTGCTTTCGTGGAGACATGGAGGTCTTGAACTAGTGGGTGATCAAGTTCAAGGAGTGAGAAAGGGCGGCATGCAGAATTTTTAGCTGTGGTATCTCATGTTCAGCAGGGTTACATATACAAACCAGTACAAGTTACTTTGATCCTCTACATTATCAGAGTCACATCAACTCAGATCAATTTTTTAAATCAACAGAGCAGGCCACATAGTAGAACAAGTATAGAGTTATATGGACATAGGTCATACAAGCCCACAATGTGCAAACCAGCCAAATGAGTCCTGTGGAGTGATAACATAAAGTGCCTTGAGCAACGTGACATAAATCTCCTCATCCAACAACTCTTTCATTGCCATACGAACATAGTCACCATTCCTACGAAGGTGATATTTCATTGCAGAAAAGGCAAGTTCAATTGGATTGAAGTTGGGGGAGTAAGGTGGGAGAAACTCACATCGCATTCCTCTGTATAACAATTAGTTTGCATTTGTAAAATCAAATGAATAACCTACTTGGACTCAATCATCTCCTGGATATCAGGATGCTTGTGGATTCTACAGTTGTCCATGACAATGACTGAGTTTTCAGCAGGATATGGTTGCATATAATCAAGCAACTGCTTAATAAACTGAGTGAACATGTCTGTAAAAAATGATCCTTTGACTATATCACAATGTAGAATGCCATCATTGAGTGATAGGGCAGGAAGTACCAAAAACCTGCAAAGTGAATAGCAATCAGTAATGAACATGAAATGAATTGTGTACACACCGCTGGCCATGGACAAAAAAAGCCTTATGCTGTGCCTTGGTGCCTCAAATTGACCAAGCTCAACCATGGTAGGTTGTTCGGCAGTCCACAGAGCTTTCATCAACAAACACAAGTTGATTTGCTTGATACATACCAATTCATGCCACATACTCCAGTCGCTTCTCCACAGATTGCTCTACAGCAACATGTGTCATCTATAGAAATAAGTAGATATTATCTGAGATATTAGGAAATGTTTACCTTCTTCATTGTGAAGCCTGATCTGCGAAGTGTCCTCCAAATTGTGGCACGTGAAATGTTGACATCACACGACATAGAAAGCATCTCTTGGAGTTCATCAAGATATATATCAGGAGTTTGCTTGATTGTCCCAAGGATAAACTAAAGGAACTCATCAAATAAACAATGGTATGAATTGTATAACATGATCGCATTCACATACCTCAACATCAACATCCCGAAGGTGCATACCACCTGCACCACATTTGTGGCCACACCTCTTTCCTGGGTTGGGAATGGTTCTGAAGGTACAAAAGTATGTATGAACATGTTTGATGGTCTGAACAGATAGATTGAGGCACATTGCAATCCGTTCATAGTCTAGAAAATGTGCAAACCGAACAATAGCCCATTGAAGCTCCAGGCTCATCTGGTGACCTTGTGGCATGTCTGTGGAGTATTTCTGAGTACTAGATCATTGACAGGAACAAAAAAACATACCTTGGTTCTTGATGCTGGAGCACCAAAAATCGAAAATTCAGAATTCAGTTTTTTCTTGATCGATCACCACAAGATATGTTTCGTGTGGTATTCCAAGTCAAATGGTGCCATTTCCGGTGGGTTTCAGTGCGCTGTTGGAGTGGTGGAATCAATAGATAGGCAGAGGCTTTTTTTTACTTTTTTTCGCACTGGACAAGTCATGTGAAAAAGACAGTAAACCATGTTTTAGACATTGCTGAAAATCAACCATTTGCCCTTCTATTTCCATGGATATTTTTATCAATTTTAGTGACCCTCCAACACTCTCTCAGTCCTCAATAGTCCAATGGCAATGTTCACAAGAAAGAACTAGCCTTATACTCACATACCCCTGAACATACAAGGTTTCTTTTTTTTTATCACAGCCCTCAGTAGGGCTCATTCTCAACTGTATAAGTGCAGGGAGGGTTACTAATACTGATGTTGATGAATTGGGTTACCTGGATCACATTTTTGATCTTTCCATTAATAATTTATTGTATCATCACCCTTTTGTTAATAGAATTAAATTTGAAATGATGATCACTCTGAAGCCTAGCCTGCTCTTGGTGGTGTTTCTGAAGGGCCTGGTACACTATAGACCTCCTTTGACCTATTTGGAAAGCAATCCTTCCAAATAAAAGGCCAAGAGATGAAACAGAGATGATGTTATGCCTTCTAGCAGAGATAATTGATTTTATAATATTAATGGAAAGATAAACAAGCAATAGGGTGTCTATACATAGTGTCAGGTACTTATTTACATAATTTGGACATAATAGAAGCATTATCTAATGTATGTAATCATGTTACAACATGCTAGGGTCCAATATATGTAAGTAGAACATAAGTCAAAAAACTGTCAGAATGAGCTGTCATTTTGAAATGGCTGCCATTTCATCAAATCGCAATCTAATCCTCTGAATATCGGATCAATAGAAAGCCAAGCATGGGTACTTCATTTCATATACTAACATGTTAGGGTTAGAGTTAAGGATTATTGAGCATTACTGCATTTAATGAAAAACATGCAAACATCTGGACAGTTTTTTGAGCCACTGTAAGAAGACATATCCAATGCTCAGTATAAATTTCCCCTTGGAATTGACCTTGACTGAGGCAGTACAGGTGGGATTCAAAGGGCCTGCTACTGGACTTTTGGAAATGACAGAAAACATGGATGATAATGGGGGGTTAACCTTAACAGAGGTGGCATGGGTGGGGTTTGAAGGACCTGCTACTGGGCCTTTAATGATGACAAGAGGTGCAGGTGGTGATGAGGGGTGAGTGATGTAATCAATTGGATGATTGAGCATTCTATGGGAACATTAGAGCAAACATTAGAGTGGGAGTTGAGGCTTACCACCATAGATTTGGTGGCACAATTTGTGCACCTTCATCTATATTGCACATGGGTGGCCTGCAATGATGTAGTAAGCATAAGCATTGAAAGGAGGAGAGGGGACTTACTGAACATCTGTAAGCCAGGGAGAGGGTTGATGCTCCTGGCTTTTCTTGTGATCCTCCTCTGCAAAAGGAGGGAGAGAGGGGAAGAAAAGTGGCATTTTTTGCTGGGCCTCTTCCAAGTCAGGTCCAGCAGCTTCCCTGTGATGGGGTGAGAAGGAGATGAGAAGGAATGGTAAGGGGCTTACTTGTCAACTTTATTGTTGCTGAGGTTGAGCTGGTCAGTTTCTTCTTTGTCACTTGATACAAGCTCATCCATAACTCCTTCCTTGTTGCTTGCCTCTTGTACCTCTGGCCATTAAATGTATTTCCATGCAGAGATCATCATTGGCAACTGTGCCAGGGTGTCCTCATGAACAGGTGTGTCTTGCACAATGGTTGTAGGCAAGAAAAGGTAGCAGGCAATTTGGTCTTCCTTTTTCTTGTCAGGTGTAACCAGGGTGGAATACACCCAGTTGGACCCAAAGCTGAGGGGCTTGCCTGGCATGTCTTCTGATGGGTAGACTTTACTGGACCCATAACCCCCATTTCTGGAATTTCTGTCATTAATGCACACAAATGCACCATCCCTGGATGTATATTCACCATGCTAATTTCTGACAGGAGACAGTTTAATGAGCATTGCCAGAAAGAGCATGGTGAAATTAATGTACAGAATGGACAATTCTCTCTCCTCAAAGCCCAGTCTTTAGGTTTGCAGCTCTCTCAACAGTGTCTTGTTGAGGTTTTCTATATCCAGCCACCCTCTCCAGAAAGCCTCATTAATGAAATTGAGGCCCAACTTGCTTCAAACAACTTTTATGCTGTATCTGACATATTTCAGCCTAGTACAAACCAATGCACAAAGGGAATCATCTTTGCCCAGCTAGGCTGGGATTGTCTTCTTGATGGCATCAACATACACTCTCTTTGGACCATCATGTGTTTGCTGAAGGGCTCAGAACTAGCGTACCTTAAGCTTTTTCAGGTGGTTGAGCACTACTATGCTTCCATCTCTCCCCAGATCACTTTCCTTCCTACCCTTACAGCCTGAGCTATTTTGTCTACTGGTGAGCCTTCCTCTCAACCTTTTAAACCTCTACAGGAGAAAGACATGTCGAAGAGGATTCCTGCTTCATGGTACTCTTTCTCATCTTTCTCTTGTGTCATTTAGTCAATCTCATATCAGAAATTTTGGTTTCCCTTCACCCAGACCATGCAGAAGTGCTACTATCTCTACAAGGCTTACTTTCTGGTGATGATATACCTAAACTCTTGTATCAGGTTCACACTGTCTGTTATGCTTGGCCTAGGTAGGGATGAGTGTAGCCTTGAAGAGCAAAGTGACAAAGTGAGCACACTGCTGGCATTTCTCCTTCAACTGCAGTGAAGGATGGTTTTGAGGGATGCCTAGAGGTTGAAGGCTACTTCCTGCTGGTTCAGGTGGTCTGAGGTCTCAAGGGTAAAGCTAGAAGAGTGAGACTAGATGTATTGAAGGGAGGATGATGGTGACAATCAAGGAGAACTAGCTTGGAGCTACAGGAGTGACTATGCTAGCTTAAGTAATTTCAAGGGAAGGGGTTATAAAAGGAAAACAAAGGTAAGGCTATGACAAGGCTATGGAAAGGTCATTGCTGTGGAGTGAAGATAAAAAAGAAGGTTTGCTGTGGAAAGCAGTACAGCAGAGATGAGAGAAGGGAACAATGGTAACTATGTGGAGAGATCAGATCACAAAGCTATATAAGAGAATAGCTTTGGAAGAGATAAGTCTGAATAAGGTGGGTGAAAAGTACAAGTGAAGGAAAAGAAGAAAGAGTCTGGATGAATTGTAACATTACCCTCTCACTACCTCTGAACTCCATTCAGAACCTATTTTAGTCAAATGCAGCAGGGGATCCAGTGATGTTGGAGTACTCTACTGTGTCCAGGATGTCATCCCCAGTGTCACTGTATTATTCTGGAGTGCTGGAATGACAAGGGGCTCATCTGGGGGGTTGGTGGGAAGGGTGAGATCATCTGGAAGAAGCTGAGGAGGAAGAGGATGGAGGGTGAGTTCATCATTGGTGAAGAGGGCATTGGGATTGAATGTGACCAAGTTCTCATCATTGACAAGAAGGGCATTGATAGATTGGGCAGTCGATTCTTTGATGTCCAAGGTGTTAGCAATGGTAGCAGGTCTCCCCTGTAATGGGGGTGTGAGGATGCTAGGGGTAAAACTCCTGCTGTTCCTTCCCAGTGTGCCTCTATCCTTTGAAGGGCCTGTTCTTCTTCACTGGCCAGAGGGGAAGATAATGCAGAGGGGGTGGAGGTGGTAGTGAGAACAGGAAGGTTATGGGTAATGGTAAGGTCACAAACATAGTGATCAACTTTAGTGAGGAATTTGCTGAATCTGAGTTGGTAGGCAAGGATATGTAGGTCCCCCTGCAGGTTCCATTGCATATCTACAATCATGTGAGCCATGATTGTTACAGGTCAAATTTAGCACCATTTCAAAGCCCCTATATTCGGGTCAGACACCCCTAAGCAAGGGCTAGATGCTCTACTAAGGCTTGAAGCCTTAACTCAAGTTCCCAGACCTCTAGTGCCACTTAGATGCACAAGCACATTCCAGTCACTAAGTCTACTATCTTATCAGTCACATGGTATTGATGACCACTGTTGACGTTATTATAGAGTTCAGGATGCACATGACATCACTGAATCTAGATCAGATCTCATCTGATCTTAGGGATCTGGAATCCCTCATGTCTACCATGAGGCCACTGCCTTACCATGCCTTGAAGGCATGTATGATCTTCCATTCTGCCATGCCACATGTAGGCAGCAAGTATTTAATGTGATAGGGGCTGTCCTCCTTCCTTCTATGCACACATGCATTGCATGCATGTTTTCCCCTTCCATTCTTATTTATTAACTTCTATTCCACATAGCCTTGAAGGCTATGTCTATGCTTCCATTCTGAGGCTCTTCAACCTCATTGCAACCTCAAGGACTACTCCCTTATTTAGTTGTACATCTATAGATTAGATTGCAACATATGTAAATAGATCTCTGCTATATATACCAGGGGTTCTAGCTGGGTTAGCCCTCAGTCTAGTTCACTTTGGATTTCCTTTCATAAGCTGGTTGGATACTCCCCCAGTCCCCACTAGTACTCAGGGCATAAGCAGCCCCCAAGTCAACTCTAGGAGCATGTTATACTCCCCTTGCCTAGCAAGCTCAAGCATCCCAGCAAGTGGCCCATTGGCCTTGGAGTTTGGGTTGTTTCAATGATGGAGTCAGGAGGGAGTTGTAGAACTTGCATGAGGATGTCCAGATGGTTGGTTTCAAGGTAAGCCCTATAAAGGGTGAGGAAGGGAGACCCCATGTTGAGATGAGCATTGATAGGGCTGGCCATCTGAGAATCAGAGATGTAGCCTTGAAGGTTTTGGATATATGGTTTGTCAGGGTAGTTTTGGCAAAGATTGAGGGCATATTCCAGCAGGTCTATGGAGAGAACAGGGGCAGGATGCTGAAACAACCCAAACCTCAAGGCCAATGGGCCACTTGCTGGGATGCCTGAGCTTGACAGGCAGGGGAGTTATAAGTACATGACTCTGGACTTGACTTGGGAGCTGCTTATGCCCTGAGTACTAGTGGGGACTGGGGAAGTATCCAACCAGCTTATAGAAGGAAATCTAGAGTGAACTAGACTGGGGATTAATCCAGCTAGAACCCCTGGTATATATATCAGAAATCTATTTACATATGTTGTAATCTAATCTATGGATGTACAACTAAATAAGGCAGTAGTCCTTGAGGTTGCAATGAGGTTGCAGAGCCTCAGAATGGAAGCATAGACATAGCCTTCAAGGCTATGTAGAATGGAAGTTAATAAATAAGAATGGAAGGGAAAACATGCATGCAATGCATGTGTGCATAGAAGAAAGGGGTATAGTCCCTGTCACATTAAATACTTGCTGCCTACATGAGGGGTAACAGAATGGAAGATCATACATGCCTTCAAGGCATGGTGAAGCAGTGGCCTCATGGTGAGCATGAGGGATTCCAGATCCCTAAGATCAGATGAGATCTGATCTAGATTCAGTGATGTCATGTGCATCCTGAACTCTATAATAATGTCAACAGTGGTAATCAATACCATGTGACTGATAAGATAATCAGTCCAGTTGATAAGCTTGATCTTATCTTCGAGATAAGATAGTAGACTTAGTGACTGGAATGTGCTTGCACATCTAAGTGGCACTAGAGGTCCAGGAACTTGAGTTAAGGCTTCAAGCCTTGATAGAGCATCTAGCCCTTGCTTAGGGGTGTCTAATCTGAATATAGGGGCTTTAGAGTGGCGCTAAAATTGACCTGTAACAGATGTAGGAGGGGTTCTGGTTCTGGGAGTTCTTCATCAGCCCATCCTAGGGAGCTACATTTGAGTGGGAATCAGAAGCCATTGAAGTAGAAAGGGAAGAAGTTATAGAAATATCTGAAACTGAAGGAGTTGGCATGTAAGGTGAAGGACTATAACTAGAATCAGGGATGTCAGAGCAAGGAGACATTTTGGAACAAAGAAACCAAGGGTAATTAAGGGCTTAATAGTGGTAGATACAGTATGAAAGTTTGCAGAAGCATGCATGTTTGAGGCAATGACTGGGGAGGATGTTGTATCATCAGCAAAACTTGGCTTGGTATAGGGAGAGATTGATGGCAGAGAGGTAGCATTTGATGGTGAGGTTGATAGTTTCAATGCTGGGGGAGGAGCAAGGTTGGGAGTTCATTGAGGGAAGAAGGTCAAAGGGTGTTGTCTTTTATATTCTTTGAGGAGTGTTTGCAAATTTTTGAGATATTTTTCTGAAACCCAAGAGTCTTCTTCAGCAGAGTATCCCTTCCATTAGATCAGAAAGTGTTGGTTGGCCAGTGTTCCTTTATGTTTTAATATCCATTCTATTTTGTACTCTTCTTTGCCTTCTATAAGATCTGGAGGTGGTGCTGGGAAGTTTTGTCCATGAATAGAATTCTTATATTAGGGTGATAAGAGGGAAGCATGGAAGACAGGGTGGAGCTTCCATGTTTGAGGGAGGCAGAGTTTGTATGATAAGGGAGATAGAACCTGAGTGATAATGAAAGGTCTTTCTTGTTTGGGGTTGAATTTGGGGTTGGTGACATGTTGTTTAAGGTTTTGTGCCTCCAGCCATACTTTGTCTCCTTTCTTGAATGGAGTAAACTTTCCTCAAATGCAGAAGGCCATTACTTGTTGAGCTAATTCATGAGCTGCAAGGGCTTCATCTCTGGTTGCAGTATGGGCTTTTAAACAGGTTTCAATTGCAGGGATGTTGGACAAAGGAAGGATAGAAGGTAGGGCATGGGGTTCATATCCCATCATGAGGAAGAATAGAGATTTGCTGGTGACAGAGTGGGGTCAGTGATTGTGGGTGAATTCTATGTGGGAGATGGAGTCTGCCCAAGAGGTGGGGTTTGCTCTGCAGAAAATCCATAGATATGTTGGTTTACCCATTCCATTTCCCCATCAGATTGAGAATGGTAGGCAGTGGAGAGGGAGATGTTATAGTTTAGGAGCTTTTCTAGCTCTCTAGTGAAGTTTGAGGCAAATTGGGGGCCTCAATCTGAGATGATTTTGTTGTAGAGTCCAAATTGGAGGTATACTTTGTGGAAGAAGAGTGTGGCTACCCCTTCTACAGTGATGGTTTTCTTAGTAGGGCAAAGAATTACCCCCTTTATAAGGCTGTGGTCCACCATGACCAATAAAGTATCAAAGCTGGAAAATTCTGGAAGATCAGTGATGAAGTTGCAAGAGATTTGCTGGAAGAGGCAAGAGCAGGATGAGTGAATGGGGAAGAGAGGAGGGGTGGTTGGATGGGTATTGGCTTTGTTTTGTTGACAGAGGGCACAACCTTTGACATATTTGTGTACAAAGTGGGCAAGCCCAGACCACCAGAATTCCAAGGAAACAAGTTGTCTGGTTTTTAGTATGCCAGTGTGACCAGCTGTTTCATGGTCATGACATCTGTGGAGGATAGATCATTGAAGGACATCATCAGGGGGGATGTAGATTTGATCTTTGAAGGTCAGAAGTCCATTGGTCATCTGCCAGTTACTGAGGTGAGAACAAAGGGAAGGGAGAATATTGGTGTTGATGGACTGGAGTGTGGTGAGCATTAAGAGGTCATTTTTGGCAGTGGTTTTGATGTGCTCTGTGAGTGTGGCATCAATAATGTTGATGAAGAGAGATGGGGGGAGAAGGGTGATTCCTGTGTTGTCTTCTTCAGTGGTGGATAGGAGGTCTGGTTGTCTGGAAAGGGCATCAGGCCTTGAGAGTAATTTTCCAGCAACATGTATGATGTGAAGATCAAAGCCAGCTAAGTTAAGAAGCCACCTTGCTTGCCTGCGATTCAGGCGTTGTGCTTGGCAGAAGTAGGTGAGATTCTTGTGGTTGGTGAATACTTGGATGGGGTGAGAGGATCCTTGAAAGTAATGTCACCATGCTTTGAGGGCTTTAATTATAGCAAGTAGTTTCTGATCATAGATATTATAGTTCCTTTCTGCAGGAAGAAAGGTCTGGGAGAGGTAGGAGCAGGGGTGCCATTCACTGTTGCTATCAGTTTGGAGAAGTATTGTATGGATGCCCATTTGGGTGCATCAGTGGCAATGGCAAAGGGTTGAGAGGGGTCAGGGAGTTGGAGGACTGGTTTTCACAGAAAGAGAGTTTTCAGGGTGTCAAAGGCATTTTGGCAGGAAGAGGTCCAGTTCCAGGGGTGGTTTCTGTGAGTTAGGTCCAGGAGGGATTTTGCTATGGTGGAGAAGTCCAGGATGAATCTCTGGTAGAAGTTGATGAAGATGGCCTAGTCAACCTTGCACTGTCTGAACTTCAGCTTCATCACCAGGATCTCCACCAACCTCTGGTACCAATGGCAGCCACTCTACTTCAGCCCATATAGTGTTTTTCATAGACAGCACACACAGTGCAGGTGGTTTGGGTCTGCATACCCAGGTGGTTGGTGCATGTATATTACTTCATTGTCCTGTAGGGTACTGTTGAGGTACACACCTTTGATATTGATCGGTGGAGCTCAAGGTTCTGTCAAGTGGTGAGTGCAAGGACCATGTGGATGGACACAAGTTTGGCAATGGGGGCATAGGTGTTGAAATAATCTATGCCAGGTACCTGTGAAAACCCTTGTGCAACAAGGCATGCCTTGTAGTGCACAATGTGGCTGGTGGCATCCTTCTTTGTGCAGAATATCCACTTCAAACCAATGATGTTGGCACCTGGGGGTGTGTCAACGAGTTCCCAGGTGCTGGCCTTGTTGAGTTTATCAAGTTCTTCTTGTATGCCATGTTCCCACTGTGGCCAGTCAGGACAACAGTGAGTGTTGGCAAGTGTGGTGGGCTCAAGTGCTTCGGTGGCAGCAATTCCTTGCTTGATGAGCATGGTCAGCTCCTGTTTGTCAAAGTCTTGGACATACCTATTGTTGATGGCCACCATCAGCTGCTCGCTGGTGCCTTCTGCTTCATATGTGGTGAGCTCTG
Source organism: Sutorius australiensis (assembly GCA_038089915.1). Taxonomy (NCBI): domain Eukaryota; kingdom Fungi; phylum Basidiomycota; class Agaricomycetes; order Boletales; family Boletaceae; genus Sutorius; species Sutorius australiensis. The sequence continues at coordinate 12,308 of JBBPLR010000713.1, forward strand.
GTGGGGCCAGCTCTGGCTTGTCTGGGATCACATCTGGTATCTGTATGCTGCAAGGGATGGTGGTGGTGGTGGCCTTGCCATTGATGATGTTGAGAATGCATTGGCTGGGCTTTTGGTTGTGATGCAGTTGAGGTTCAGGTGACTTGGTGATAGCCAGTACATCAGATATAGCCAGCACCTTGGATATGGTGGCTGATGTGTTTGCCAGTGTTGGCCTCAGCTGTGTGGCATGAGGCACAATGGTGCCTTTAGCTGGCAGCTGTACCCCATTGCCAGGAATGTGTCACTGCACCAAGGTACTATTGCTCAATGGGACTTCTTCCTCCCCCTCAGTGGCACTAGGTGCAGCGTTGAACACTTCACACTCAACAGTTACTGTCCTTGTTTGTGGCCAGTACACCCTGCAAGCATACTCAGTTCATTCATCAATGCCCATCCATCAGCCCTCATCAACTTGTCCTCCCAGTTTCATCCCCCAGCTGGTTCTAATGTGGACAATGGATCCCCACTCACACATGTTGGACAAATTGGGCATATGGCCCATTGCAAGTTCATATGGCAACTTTCCCTCAAGCACTTTTGTAGGTAGGCAGTTTTTCAACCATACAATGTGATGGACTGCTTCTCCCCACAGATGTTTTGGTAGGCTGCTGGTGTGCAGAAGCATGTGCACACATTCTAGCATGGTGCAGTTGAGCCACTCAGTCACTCCATTGTGTTGTGGGGTATCGTGCACCATTAGTTAGGCAATATCATGGGTATACCCTGGGGTATCTGGGCCTGTACCCACACCCATACCCACCAATATACCCATACCCATGAGGTGGGTATGGGTATCTTTCATGGGTCAGTGAGGGTATCTTGTGGGTATGAAAAACCCATGGGTTACCCATGGGTTCAAGTCACTATAGCATACTGGCACAACAAACAAATGTATGTATAGCTACATGGATGGTAGGACTACTATACTATCCCACCCTTTATGCTTTCTCAACACCTTTGACATCTGTGAGAACACTGATGGCAAGTGCATCTTCATTCTTGATAAGCTTGAGTAGACTTCATTGACCTAAACACATCAATGCTCAGGCAGACTGACTTGACAGGTGAAACAACCCAAACCCCTAGGTCAGTAGACCGCTTGCTGGGATGTCCGAGCTTGCTGGACAGGGATTGTGATAAGTGAACGCCCTAGACTTGACTTGGGAGCAGCTTATGCTCTGAGTACTAGTTGGGGACTGGGGAAGAATCCTCCTGCCTGCTTCAGGTGAGGAAATCCAAAGTGAACTAGACTGGGGTTACCAGGCTAGCACCTCTGGTATATATAGCATCTATAATATTTACATGTATTGAGATCTAATCTATAGATCTACTCTAAGTATAGTAAATGTCCTTGAGGTTACCATGAGTTGGCAGAGCCTCGGAATGGAAGCATAATGTATAGCCTTCAAGGCTATGTAGAATGGTGGCGTTCTAGGAAGATCGCCAGACCTACCTAGAATTAAGTCCGTGCATGAGTAAGCGAAGTGGCGCACTCTTTCTTTCCGCCACTTCGCCTCCCCAGCTCAGCCTCG